>VZTL01064076.1:12706-24892 GCA_013400535.1 Scopus umbretta
TGTCGGGGGGGGGCCGAGATGCGGGGGGAGGGACTCGCCCAAGGTCACGCAGCGAGGCAGCGGCCGGGCTGGGCACCGGCATGTGCTGGGCTGAAAACTTCTGGTTCCGAGTCCTGAGCCGGGCTGCTGAACGGCACTGCGAGGCTGCAGGCATAGACGTGGTAGAGCTGTAGGTAGGTCTCTAATTAGTTTTGTTGTTGTTGTTGTTCTCCTTTAAAGCGTGATGTAGGGATGTGAAACTGTGCAGAGGTGCAGCGTCCATGTCATCTCCCTTGCTTTCTCCAACCTGCAAATGTACATGAATGCATATATGCCCTTGCTTTCTGTGACTAAAGCTGCAAGTTCAGCAGATTAAAACCAGAAATCGTTGGTGAAGATATGATGGTTTTTCTTCACTTTTACCGTGGCAGTCAGTGATGTCTTTGCTGTTAACGGTGAATGTCTTCTTACGCCACTAGACAGTAGCTGTGAAAAGCCCCTTGACGGGTTAGGTGTCGGTTGCATTCTAAAATTAATCTGCAGCGCAATAGCTTGTCTGCTGAATGCACGTGAGAGATGTAAAGCATGGTGGGCCATGCTTTAAGGACTTATGCACTAGAGTATAATGTGGTTAAGAGTTCTCCAAAGGATGCAACTGGAGTAATTGTTTTAGTGCAGCTACATGCATAACAATTGTCTGTCCTCTCTCTCCTCTCCAGGTATAGTTTTAATGAGTTTACGTAAAGATATTCTTCTGTAGTTTGTCCCCGCTAATGTTCAGTGTTTCTCTTGAGTTCCTTATTACGTGGAAGTAAAACTGACAGGTCTAAGGATGTTGTTTTGATTAAAAATGTTATGGGAGTCCTCCAAGTCAATCCTCTTCATAGAATTCGATTGCTCCTTGCACTTCATGGCATGTCCTGTGGCAGTGAAACTTGAACTTTTAAGTGTGCTGTTCGTAAACTAAACTAACTCCCCTACCATCTTCCTCAATTTTACCATAACCATTCTGTTTGGTTTTCGGGGGTGGGGAAATGCAATATGAGAGAGGTTTAGGAAAATACTCAAAATATTTGTGCAAATAGGACAGCTTTATTTTGAATCTGTACTAGGAGTTCAGGTGAACTCTGGACTCTCTTCAGCACAAATCATAGAATTCAAGACAAGGTTCCTGGTATGGTAGGGTTTTCCTACTACAGATATTTTGTGGTTTGAATGTGGAGAGTTTTGTGTGTGCTTATTTTAATCCCATTCAGAAAATATACTGTTATTCTCAAAGTATTTAATGGACTTTTTTTTTTTTTTTCTTGGACTTTGATATTTGCAAAAACCCATTTTTGTTGTTTGTGTGTTTTGGCTACAGAACACTTTTTTTGCTGCTTTAGATTACTTGCAAGGAGTCTTATTTCAGGTAATTTCTAGCTGAAAGTGTTTGCCCTTGCTGTATAAAACCATCTTGATTAGTCTGGTCTTTCAGTACCAGATCCTCCATCTTTTCTTCTAAATGGATAGGAAAATGGATTGTAGTTTTTCTACCTAAGTACCTAATATGATTTCATTCCACAAAACGTTAAGTTGTAACAGATGATGCTTTGCTATGGCTTTCTATGTTTTGTTTTTAGGAAGGTCTATGTATTCCACTGTTGTGACTTCCTTTCAAACATCTCTCTTATGAGGATCCCAGGTGAGAAGAATTATGGCTGCTCATCTACAAAAACAGAAATTCAAATGGACTTGGTGATAGCAAATTTGCAAATATAACTGATTTAGGTATATGAATAAGTTGCGAATGAGAAAGAAGGTGATGGCATAAAACACTTTTTTCTACGCAATATTAGATGCGTATTTTTGAGATGCTAGAATTAATATCTAATATCTCAGAGAACTCCACAACTTGGAAAGGCTGTGAGTTTATATTTTATTTTCCCTTCAAAATTGTTTTTAGAAGTAATTCACTTGAATTCTAGACTGCTATAACTTCTTGCTCATAGAATGATTAAAATATTTTCCAAATAATTGTACCCCTGCAGAGAGACACAGTATTTTTTTACTCCTTTCTCCTCTCGGCATCCTTTCTTTGACCACCTGAAGATGTAGTCTCACTGTGAAGTTCAGAATAGATTAAAAGTAAGATCAAGAACTGCCACAAACCCATCAGAAAATTTTGGTTAAAGATGTTGGTGAGATCATACTTCAGTGAAGAATGCGCCATACCTTTGCCAATTTCCGTGAAGAGTAGATAAGACCTGCCTTTCAAATTGTCTCTTGCAGTATCCTTGGCAGAACATATTCTCATTTTTATCAATATGCTGGGCCGGTTTCTCAGGCTGGAGTGGCCATTTTGGAAAATGAGATACAGGCCTACAGTTCCAGTATAAAACTGGATGTTCCAGTATGCTCATGTTTTGGAGAATATCTTGGGTTTGTTCCAGTACAAGCCATGATTTAATTTGAACTCTGAAGAGCTGTGATGAGTGGAGTTTATGTTGTTTGGGTTTTTTATTTTGCTTTGTTTCCCCCCCTCCTCATTAGTATTAGTCTTTAATAGACTTAGATTTTTGTTTAACTTTTGGAAATCATCTGAATTTCTCAATATAGTTTGTTGCTGGTCAACTGCCTCTCCTCTGCCTGGCCCCACCACCCCACCCCTTACCCAGATGGTGCATGGGGAGAAATTCTGGAATGATAATGAAGGTTTGACATGGGAGGATTTCAACCAATTAGCAGTTGACCTCTGTAGGAGGAGAAAAGATGTGTAATATTTCTGAATTCCGTAAAAATGTTGTATTGGACTTGTCTCAATACTAGATATAACTATGCCTTTCTACAAATACAGATGCTGCAAGCGTAAAGGTCTTCAGCAAGAAGCAGCGTCCAAAGAAGTGTTGCTTCTGAGGCAGTAAGAATGTCTCAATAAACAGAAACTTTTATCTTCCCTCTTGTAAGCAGCTGTACTTGAGTTCTAGTGTTCTCATAATATGTGAAATGTGTGCTTGTATTGTGCAGCTGCCCTGTGATTCCTCATGCACAGATTTCTGTGATCTTTGCATGTTAGTGTCTACAGTGGTCTGTATCACAGTGAAATGCAAACTTCTCTTTTCTGTATTAGCACAGTTGTGTATACACTTGCGTAAGGCACTGTTGCGGTTTAACCCCAATCGGCAACTAAGCACCGCATAGATGCTCGCTCACCCACCCCCCACCCCGGTGGGATGGGGGAGAGAACCAGGAAAAAAAACCCAAAACCCGTGGGTTGAGATAAAGGCAGCTTAATAGGAGAGCAGAGAAAGAGAAAATAACAATAATAACAACAGAATATACAAAACAAGTGATGCCCAATGCAATTTGTCACCACCCGATGCCCAGCCCATCCCCAAGCAGCAATCACTCCTTCCCCCAGCCAGCTCCCCCAGTTTATATACTGAGCTTGCCATCAGGTGGTATGGAATAGCCCTGAGGCTAATTGGGATCAGCTGTCCTGCCTGCATTCCCTCCCAGCTTCTTGTGCACCTGGCAGAGCATGGGAAGCTGAAAAGTCCTTGGCTGGTGTAAACAGCTGAAACCAGGACACCTAGATTCATCTCTCTGTTTGTGTGTGTACATATATGTATGTATGCATGCATGCATGTGTAAAAAGTACAGTGATGTGTATCTGTGTTCTTATTTTCCAAATCCTTGTGTGCAAAACTTCCAATTAGAGTGTTTGAAATAACGGCTTCTTTCTGCAGTTTAGCTGTGATAGGAAATTTGCTTTGATGCTCAGGATAGAATGACACTAAAGAAAATTAACTAGTGTGAAAGATCCAACAACAGAATCTAGGAAACTTTGTTCAAGTGAAACTGTCTGTAAAGTTAATGAGGTTCATAAAGCAGGTATGACTTTATTTAATATTACAACACCCTATTTTATACTTGGAACCTTCATAACAGAGATACAGTTCCTCCATCAAATGTTTTTACTGTCTCAACTGTGCCCTGCACAATGAACTGAAATAGCTAAATGATGATTTGATGATTAAGAAATATATATAGTGGCACGTTGGCATTTGTAACCTGGTCTTGTTACAGCAGTGATATTCCCTCCTCCTTGAACAATGTAGAAGTTTTTTTATGTAGTTAATATCTGCAATGAGCTTATTCTAGACTTTAGTTTGTTATTTTGTATTTCTGTCTATATTTTCTAGCACTGGTTCACCTTCCATAGTAAAATCAGGATTGCAGCTCACAGTTCAGTAAATTTAAGCAGTTTGTGGTGAAATAAAAGTTTTGATGTGTAATCACTAGTACTAATTAGCCATGTTTAATGGTTTGTTAGAAAAGAATGTCAGAACGTATCTATTAGGCTGCAGAGTTGTCTCTAATCTGCATATAGTATTCTAAAATGAAGGTAATAACTCTGTGGTGATGGGGAAACAACTGTAAATACCAATACTTTGCAAGAAACAACATAAATACTGGATGAAGTCTCAGTGCTCCAGAAAGACATGTCCCATTCAGAAATAGGCAACACCTTCTTTCAAGTTCCTAAACAGAAAGCAGTTGAATTGCCTGCCTTATTTGAAGATCTTGGGACAGGCAGCAATCATTGTGAAAGGCTGAAATTATTGATCCTTGAGGTAGGAAGTACTGTAGACAATGGTTCTGCTGATCTGATGGTTCTGACCATCTCTGTGACTGAGTCATTGACTATAACTACCCAGTTTAATAGATGGATTCAGTGTATTTAAGAACTTGTGTTTTCTAGTAATACTTGGGAAAGGAAGATCATGGACCTTAAGGATGCTGAAATGTGTCAGAAGCTGATGTTATTTACAATCTGAAAACTGAATAAGGAAAACTTGTACGTTTTAAGTATCTGCAAGTCTGAACAATTGACCTGTTGCATAGATTTTCTTAGACTTGTCTATAGATTTAATACTTTTCTTCTGGATTCTGTCTTTTATGTGCTTGAGGTGCTAACAGTATGAAGTTCTTTATGCATCCTTCTTTGCATTGTTATCCCTGCCTATTACCCCAGAGTTACTGCCATTCAGTGCAGGGGAAGGACACAGGTCAAAAAGACAGAAATGTGTTTTAGGGCGGGGTTTTTGTTGTTTTGTTGTTACAGCTTTAATACAAGAATCCTAACCCAACACATTTTACTACTCTGACTGTGAAAGGAGTTAGAGTATGCAGTCTTGAACCTGCAGCTTTCTTCTAAGGAAGGTTGAAGTACTGGCACCATAAAGCTCAGTGCAAACCTGAAAACTAAAGTTCTCATCCTTCTCCACATGGATTACTTGGTAGGCGTCTTAAAAATGATGGACTTAACATCAGCTGGTCTTCACAAAGCTTTATTGTTCAGTTTCCTTTCTTCCTTTTCCACTGCTCCCTTTTTGTCTTCATTAAAAGTAATAAGTTTATGTTGCACTGTTAGAATAGTGTTAATTTTCAGTTGGAGTGTGAAGCTATCTGATGCCAAAAGTAATAATGAAATGTATGCATCTTCTCTTTTTTAGATATAATGACAAGATCCTGTCATGTGAATTTAAGTTTGAGTATTATGTATTATTATGTACTATTAAGTATTATGAGTGCCTGAAAAGATAGTATTAAATGTCCTTATTTGTCTTGTCCAGTAATTGCAAGAAAAATTTTTGGGCTCTTCTAACAAGTCGTATGCCTATAACCCCTGTTGACTTTGTAGAGGACTGCTCTAAGGAGTATGAATGGTCATCTTTATTTTTTTCCTAGTAGTGTTTAAATGGGCATCCTCTTTCTTCTGGTTTTAGGTAATCTGGGGAATAAAACTCTTTATCCTAAAATCACTTATGATGAATTTGGTAACATCTAGTTTACATTACTGAATATTCATGGAGACAAATTACTTTACAAAATGTAACTCGGTTGTGCATAGAGAAGGGTGAAAAGGCATAGTTGCAACCAAAGACAACACTGCAATGTGTCTTCTTCATCTAATTCATTGGGTGAATCTTTGGTTCTTGCTGTACATCTAGAAATACCATGATGCAGTGGCTTCTGTGATCCACTTGGGTTCTTTTCTGACTGCTCTAAATCCTAGCACACTGATAAAAGCGGAGGCAGCTGTAAGAGTGTAGATAAGTGAGTTCCAATTAGTGCCTTTAAATCTCTATCAAATGATCTGTCTTTAGTCACACTTGTCTGGTAGTGTAACTACAGAATCAAAGTGGTCTTTAAAAATTTTATTGAATTTCCTTGCATGTGATACTTGCATGGGTTATCTTCTCGGTGTTGCCTGCTGGAGAACGGACATGCAAGCAGCAGAGCTTAGCTACGATCCAAGACCCTGTAGTTACTGTAGCTGTTTGCAGTGTGACATTAATGGTGTTAAATTAGCAACATCAGCGATATTAACTAATTTCCTCATTCAGACTGTGACATTTGTTTGGTAAAAGGATCGTTAAACATAAGCAAACATCCTATGTGCAGTAAAAGGTCTTTGGGCCCTGACAAATGATAAATGAGAAAATTACAGGTTGTAGGAAAATGTAAATATCATTCTTTGGAAATCTGTCCTCTGGCAAGACAAAAATGTTCCCCTCTAAGCAATGAAGGATTCATTATATTCCTTTCACATACGTGAAGAATACCAGAGACTATTTTACACACTTAATGCATATCTTGATGTCTCTTCCTTTCTTTCAGGCACTGCTGTTGAATTGGGATTTGTTCTGGTTTTGTTAAGCAAGTACTCTAACAGTGCACTGTAGAAAAGTGCTATAGCCTCAATTAAATCCTCCTATAATCTTCTGGATAATTTTGAATGTTTTTCTTGTTAACAGCTTTAGGTTGTTTTGTTTTTAATCAGCTGTTACGTAAGAGATTAAAGTGCGGGCTCAGATAGTAAGTTGCTTTCCATCAGATAACTACATGTAATACAAACTTGCATGTTAACTGATGAATGCATTTACCGTAGCTTTAGGGAAAGGATTACTAGTTTCAGATGATCCTTGTGACTTTCTTACTCTTCCTGTCTGTAGCTGTGTAAGGATTTGTAGTGTCAGGTTAGCGTACTAACATCACCAGCCTCAGAACAACAATATGCTCCAACAATATGATGCATTTGCAGTAGTTTATTACCTGGTGCAATTCATGAGTAAATTTTCTAGCTTCTGCACCAATGTCCTAAGTGTGACTGAGTGCAGTACTTAAAGCACAAGCCAAGCACAATCCGATATGTTCATGGTTATTTGGATGCATCTGAGATGTACCACCGTATACTAAACTTTGTAAGTCTGATTCTGAAGCAAGTGTTTTAAACAAGAAAATGTTCTCCAGTACAGCAGAAGCTTAAAAAAAAAAAATTTTCCCGAATAAAAGAAAAATAAAAAAAAAAAAAAAAAAAAAAAATTTTTAACGAACACTTGCTGAACTGTGGAAAGGGAGAAGAGGAGATGTGAATAGACCCTGGCTCTGGCAAGTTTTGTGCAGGAAAGCGTTATATATGCCCCATGATATTTTGGTACCAGGAGAGGAACAGAGCACCTTGGCACCAGTAATGCTTAAAAGCTGAACCTGAAATGAAATACTTCCCTCATTTAAGTCTTTGGCTATATTTCTAGAGATTGAGGATCTGGTTTTCATCCCATATTGTTGGGAGCTCACAAATATCAGCATTTTTTCCTCCTGAGGATTTATCCTGAAAACATAACATGGGAGCTCCTTAGGATTAATGTAGAGGAAAGGAGTAAAATGATCTACAATCTATAGTAACTATTACCCCAATAAGGGGAGACTGAATTAGTTGATTTCCGTAATCTAGCCACAAACAGGTCAGCTTTGTGTATACTGTGGATAAGGCAAGGTAGAGCAAAATTGCAGTAGAGGGATGTTTTGGAACACAAGTGTGGGGCATTTAGAGATAAAACTTTGGACGTTCAACTTGTTGAGGGAGGTTGAAAGAAAACTCTATCCCACTTGGCAGATAGTGTTTTGCAATGGCTTTTTATTTTTTAATTTCATGCATCATGACTTCTACTAGTTGTCTGCTGGGACTAGTTGCCGTTCCCTTTGATGCATAACTCTGCTTCTGTTGGGCTCTCTGCCACTCTCTAATGGTGGTGAAATCTTTAGCACTGGAGGGCAGGCAGAGGATTTGGGTATTTGTTTTAAAAGTAGATCACACTCATGCTTTTGCATAAACTGACTGCCAGATTTGAGACTGCGAGAATACTGCTTCCGTGTCAGTTGGCACAGACTGTGGACAGAAGGCTGACTGTTACGTGATGGAAATATGTAATATCTGTGTTCCTGGAATTAGGTGATAAGCCAAACAGAACCTAAGACTTTGAGAAAGTGTGTGATTTCACTTCTGTCCTCTTGCAAGAAAGTGTGCTCTTACTTGCTTCCTAGTGATCTTGAGCAGGAGGTTCTTATAACAAGCTTACGGTATTTCATAGCTTGCAGTATGAACATGCACTATGTATTTGTATTTGTGGGGCGAACTTGGTCTTCTACCAAACTGCATTTCAAAGAACAGGAGTAGAATACCCAGTAAAGTTGTGAAACCTCTGAGAAGTTTAACAGGTTGGACAGACTTCAGAGAGGGAGAAGAGCTCTATATACCTCTTTTCTGCCATGGAGCGAAGGCATAGGCTGGCTGAACTGCAGTGATCCCTCCTTTTTTGAATCAGCCCCTCTGTGATCAGGTTGTACTGGGTTGGATGGCTGAGGTGTAAATATATAATGCTTCCCACATTGTTATTTAGAAAGTGTAGTTACTTGTTAGAACCCCATATCCCTCCACTGTGTTCAGCACAGTTGTAGTAGTGAGTAAGTTTAAAGAGAAATCGATTCCAAGACTTTCTCCATTTATCAGTTACCTGCTTAATCAAATTTCTGTGTGGAACTTTCTGACTAAGTATTCTTTTGAGTCTTTTGGTATGTTTTAAGTATTTCTCCTCTATGTGTTAACAAAACTCCTTCGGTTATGGGAGACTTATTTTAGGTTTGTGTTTTTTACCAAATTCAGTTAGCTCTGATGTCTCAATCTCAGTGTCACTGCCAGGGTGAGCATGTTTATACTGTGGATTCTGTTTGACTGTATCTCTGGTTGTACCTTCCTGATACAGAATGGAGACAATGCAACTATGGTGGCAGAGATGGGTATGGCAGAACCACCTGTGATTAGATTCAACTTACTGGTTTTATAGCACTTGCTTATTTTCAGGCTGCTAATAATATCAAGGAAAGTCAGTTTAAAACTAACTGAGGCCAAAATCAGCACAGTGATAGGAATAGTGAGAACCTGAAAGTGGTATTTGTCAGTAATTTGGTGAGCAGGAGCACTGTGGTGTCTTAAATCTTAATTAATTGTAAAGATGTCTTACAAAAGAGGCACGAGTACCATTCCTACTTTTCAGCATATATAAATATTCATTCTTATGCAGGATTTTGAGTTTTCTTCCTCCAGTTTTCCCTGGTGTGTTATTAAGGAAAGAGACACACACACACACATGTGCTACAGCCTAGAAAGAGAGTAGTTGAAAGACAGATTTCCTGTCTTGGATAAAAAATAAACTCTTTGCAGTACTTGCTTCTGCTTGACTTTTGCTGTGTATGTATATAAAATCTGTAAGTGGAAAACTTTCTGCTATTAACTGCACTGCAAGGTAAGAATATGTTTTTATTCTTGTCTGAATCAATATTAAATCAGCTTGCCAGCCAGTAAAGTTTTAATGCTCAATAACTTTTCATCGTGCTAGAGTTGTGTTTCTTTCATCATCTGTGTGCTGAATTTTGCTGTTCTGTTTGGTCTGAGGGCAAAGGCTTAGGTACCAACATTATCATGTTAATATCTTTACTTTCATTAGTCTTCCACATGTGCATTCAGTGCATCTGCAATGATGAGACAGCAATTGGAGTATTTGGGGTGCTTATTGGGAGCTACTGATGCTTAGAAACCTAATGCCTGTCTCATAGGGCCCAGACTTAAAACCCAGTGGGAGTTTTGTCTGCATGTGGAGTCTTAAGCAATCTTCCTGTGACAGGGCTACTGAGTGAGTTGTGAAAAGGCAAAAGGGATATCTAATTTGTCAGAACAAAATTCTACTGCAGTGGCTAGCTGGGGTTTTCCATCATTTTGCCACACTCATGCTAGAGTTAGTTTTCTTTGAACTGTGTACCGTGTCCTCTTTGGCTTTTGCATTTGTTTTCTTTTACCCCCCCCACGCCATCCACCTTGGTCCTAATTCTAGGTTGAAAGTAGATTATATGAAAGGATACAAAATGACAGTTTCTGTTGTGTGTCTGTGATCCTTCTTAAGTTATGGTATGCATTAGTGTATTCAAATCTTTTGGGGTATGCTTAACAAATAACTACCCTGAAAGTGTATAGCGATTCACTAGCCATGCCAGAATTTTTTTCATAGAAATACAGTATTTTGGGGGAGTTCCAGAATTTATGGGACTTTTTACATATAAAGTTCTTTTAAAAAAAAAAAACAGCAAAAGAACAACCTAAAAAAACCCAAAAAACCCACAAAACAAAAAACCCCAATAAACCAAAACAAAATAACAACTAAACACTTCTTGACAGAGATTTTTGTCCCTTCCAGTAAGCAGTGGAAACAGGCACAGTCAGTAAAACATACAAATGAGTTTAAAAACAGGATATAACATAGGAAGCAATAAGGTGAATTTTTTAAGTTTATGGGGAGTGATGGATCATCGACATAAGGAAATATGCTGTTATGCTTGCTGAGCTTAACTGTTCATGAATTTATAACCTAGAAAACTTGGAGCAACTGGCACTAGACAAGATAAATAGCAAGAAGGGATAGATAAATACTTAAGATTTAATATTGCTAAATAATTTAATATTTGTCATTGTGCAAAACCCATTCAAACATTAGTTGATCAACCTTCACTGCAACCCAATAAGCATTCCTAAGCCACATTTAACTCATGATGATTCTTAAGTCAGAGAAGCTAAACTAAAAATTTCAAAATGTGAGTAGACTTTCTGTTCCTTTTGTGGCTGGCTCTATGTCCTGGTTTCAGCTTAATTCAGAGTTCATCTTCCTCCTAGTAGATGCTATAGTGCTGTGTTTTGGACTTAGTATGAGAATAATGCTGATAACACACTCATGTTTTTAGTTGTTGCTAGGTAGTGTTTAGTCTAGCCCAGGACTTTTCAGTTTGCCATGCTCTGCCGGGTACGCAAGGAGCTGGGAGGGGGCACGGCCAGGCCAGCTGCCCCAACCTGCCCACAGGGCTATTCCATACCATACGGTGTCACGCTCCGTATAGAGACTGGGGGGGTTGGCCGGGGGGCAGCGATTGCTGCTTGGGGATGGGCTGGGCGTTGGTCAGTGGGTGGTGAGCAGTTGCATTGGGCATCACTTCTTTTGTATATTCTATTATTATTATTATTATTTTATCTTCCTCTGATGTCCTATTAAACTGCCTTTATTTCAGCCCAGGGGTTTTAGGTTTTTTTCGGTTCTCTCCCCCATTCCACCAGGGCAGGGGGTGGGTGAGCGAGCGGCTGTGTGGTGCTTGGTTGCCGATTGGGGTTAAACCACAACACTCTAGAGCTGGGATACTGAATGCTGCTGTATTCAGGTTGGTCACAAATGTGCATGAGACTTTCCAGAAATCGAACCTCAGGCACCCATATCCAGGCTTAGATGATCTGGTTCTTAGGGTTAGGGTGCTTTTGGTTCTTGACTGAAGGAAATCATAAATGTTTTGGTTGTCCTTGGATGTTACTGTCAGTCTTTGTCTACATTCTTTGAAAAGCAGACTACATTTAGGAAATCTAGAAGCTGTGCAGTATTGTGTTTCTCAAAGCTAAAAGGAGTGAACAGTAGTTGAGCCAGTGATGTGCCCTTATGGTAAAAGCAGCTAATGTTATCGTGGGCTGCATTAGGAGGAGTGTTGCCAGTGGGTCAAAGGCTCTGATCCTTCCCCTCTACTCCGCACTGGTAAGCCTGCATCTGGAGTAATCCATCCATTTCTGTGCTCACCAGTATGAGAGAGATGGACCAGCTGGAGAGAGTCCACTGAATGGCCACTGAGATCTTTAAGGCTGAGCTGGGACTGCTCAGTTTACAGAAGACTACAAGGCTCTGGGGGGATCTGTTGTGGTTTAACCCCAATCAGCAACCAAGCACCACACAGCTGCTCGCTCACCCTCCCCCTGCCCCAGTGGGATGGGGGAGAGAACCGGGGGGGGGGGGGGGG
>VZTL01064077.1:13452-41029 GCA_013400535.1 Scopus umbretta
GTTTTGAGGAAGATGTAAATGTTAACCGTTTTGGATTGTAGAGTTTCCACAAACTTCACATACCCCAGTAGTTCACCGACATCCTTAAAGTCATCACAAAACAGAGACCATAGAAAGGGTCATTCAGGGAAGCCAGACCTGATAAAGAGTATATCTGCTGCAGACTTTTTGTTATATATCAGATCAATTTTCAATGCTTTGTGGTTCAGAGTCCTTTTCAGGGCCACCATCAGCATTCCGCAGTTAAATCTGCATTAGCATGTAGTGCAGACCCACAGCAACAGATCCGCGGAGCAAAACCTTTGGTGTCAAGTACCCAATGTCCACCCTACACGTATTTTGCGAGTGGGTAGGAGGGTTACTTTGGATAACTTCCAGTCTGGTCCTATGGACTGAAAGCCCTTTGGCAGGTGGAGCTCTTTGAGAGGGTCTTTGGGTTGAGTGTCGCCAAGAAGGAACCCACTTCATGTGTACTCAGCAAATGTTGACACATAGCTCCAACTAGCAGGAGACCTTGCTCAAAAGCATGCTTCTGATTTGAATCAAATGCCACTGTAGATGCACCCTGTGTGAGATCCACTCATTCATACCCTGTCACTGTTTCCTTTTGGGGTAGAAACCAGATCTTGAGACCATAACTTCAACCCTCTCCATCCTGGGTGGCAAGTCAGTTTCCAGGGCATGAAACTATTGCTGTTTTCATCCTGGAGCCAGCAGAGCATGGTCACCGCACATTAATTGTCCATTCCTGGGTGACCTGCTTTAGGTGGCCCTGGTTGAGGGGAGGGCTTGGACCAGATGCCCTCCGGAGGTTCCATCCAACCTCAACCTTTCTGTGATTCAGCGGTTCAATTATTAGTTGTACTGAATCCAAACTGATTATTAGTTTGCCATCACCTTTGAGTATTCAGACTCATGCTGTGCATTTCAGAGTCCAGTTCCCTATCCCAACCCCTCAGACTTCTCTCCATTCACAAACTTCGTTTGAAACCGAGCATGCTGTTCAGTTTTGTATCAGTTATTCTCTAGCCCGTTTTAACAGTCTGGTGTACTAGCTCTCTGTTCTTTCCCTTAAAATCCCTTATTGCACATTCAGTATGGTCGCCCAATTGCCAGACACAAACCACAATTGAGCAGCTGGTGTGTGTACTTCCAAAAGCTACCTTTTCAGCTGGCTGCGCTGCACCAGCTCTTTCCCAAACTCCACAAGATACATTCTTTTCATCTCCTTCACCTCCTCCACGTATAAAAGTCTTTCTGTTGGTGCCATTTCTAGCACTGTATAGAACTGTTTCCTTCCAGTTTCGCAATTTCTAAAAATTAAAAATTGTTCAGTAGAAATTGCACAATTTATACAAATACTGTGTTACTTTCCCAGTCACTCATACGTTACTTGAACTGGGCTTGAATGTCATTTTGTTTCATGCGCATGAGGCAGAGAACAGTGCATCAAGGGGTTTCGGCAAGCAGTTTTCATTCACTTGCTTCTGGACAGAAGACATGCGGCCTGATCCGTGACTTCTTGATTTATACCTGAAGCAGATTTTTTTAGTTCCTTTAATCCTTGCTTTAGCCTATCATAGCTCTTATATTCCAAGCTGCTCAAAACTTCCTGTAAAATATCCTGGTCTCTAGTGATTATATTAGTACTTTTGTGGTTGTCTATTCATAAAAAGCAAGAGCTGTGCATGAAACACAGATAGCTACCCCATGTTGAATAACTAAGTTACAAAGCATGAATTGTTTCCCAATTTACACATACATTTTTCTCCACTTTCTCAGCACGGATCTTCCCTCTCTTTGAAGGTCATTACCCTGCCATCCTGAGATTATATTTTAGTGGTTTTGTGATATTTCTGACTCTTTGTTTCACCACTTGCTATAGGTCTGGTATTGTTTCTACAAGGCCTGCTACCGTTACCCATTTGCTTCAGCAAGAATAGCAGCGTACCCCATTTGTATTTGGATACTGCTTCACACTTGTACCCTCAGCATTTAGAGGAGAGACTGGTGACATTTCTCAAGGTAATCTTATTTAATTACAAGGAATGTATAAAATCTGTTTTCCTCAGTCACCGCAAGCATGGAATAATGCTAGAGGGGATTTTTTGTTCACACTTTTTAATGGCAGTACCTAGCCCCAAACCCTCTCTGTTTTGAGTCCTTTTGTGAGCTCTTGGATTTCCTGCTTTACTTCCTGATGTTTCCTCTTTCTTCTCTGCTTTTCTTCGCAGATGTACAACCCTCTGCAAAACAATAGGCAAAGAAATCCTTTTGACCACACGTGCCTTTGCCTTCGGTGTTTGCATGGACCTGGTGTTGGAATGGGGGTGGTATTAGTTCAACTATTCAGTCGACAAGGCTTAACTGTTTCTTATAATTGTCTGAATTGAGGATGTGGTTACTCCCCCAGCTTTCAGAAGGTTTAGTCCCATCCAGAACAGTACAGGCTGAAAAATAATCTAGACAGCCAAACTGTTATAATACACTGATATTCATCATCAACTATTTGATTCACAGCCTCATCAGTAAATATGAGCTCAGAAGAGCAGACAAGTAAATATATTTAAAGTTGTAGCCAGGCAGGGCAATACGAAACATCACAAAATGCGACTGAAAAGTCTCTTTGAGTTACAGCAAAAACCTTTTCCCTGAGCACCCTGCCACCGCTGTGCATTGATGTCCAGAATCTCCCTCTCAGACCTAAACAATGCCCTCAGAAAATAAAGCTGTTAATGATGACAATGAAAACTTTGAATCTTAGTGCTTATCTGTATTTGATATAAAGCACAAGATTCTTCATATTTATATGTACATGTATTGTATAGTTTTATGGCTTTTTCCTCAGAAAAAACGTATAAGCAATTGCATTAAAAATGAAGAATACTTTTTCTGGCCTCAAAAACTCAGGGAGATTATTAAAAGAGAGTGGTTTACAATGTACCTCTCCAAAAACATATGAAAACTAATTAAGCCAAACCTTTCTAAGTTTAGTCATCATGAAATTACTGAATGTCATATATACATACAGCAAATACAGTTACATCTTTGAGCCCAAAGCAAACAAGATTCTACATATTTTTATACTCCTGGGACTGAAATGTTTCAATTTTAATTACCAGTAATGTACTGAAGGCCTTGTAAAGAGAGGCATTCAGTTAGGACAACTATTTATGCATTGTTTATGTGCACAACTGTCTTCTAAGAACCAAATATTTGCAAGGAGATCAGCATGCCACTCTGCCAGAAAGATCTTGGTAGGAACTGCTCTGATCGGTCTTATCAAAACAATAATCTGTGCACAGAAGGACTTTACTGACAGCTCTTCTTTTTCTCCTTTTGGAATGTAAACTATTTTTATTGGTTATATATATATCATTTAGAAGTATCACAAAAGAAGTATCTTTTACCAGGAAAATGCACCAACAAAGAAACAAACAAGCGAAACAACATGGTGGGATGAAATGCATTCTCTCCCACTAATTCAAATCCATCCTGTTAGAATATTCTTGGTCATATCAGTCATTTAGCATTTACATAACATAAGCTATACCTGATACGATTCACAAATGAGCTAACAACAAGCCCTTCAGACTTCACAGGCAAGAGACTGATGCTGGAGTTTGGGCTTCAAGCTTTTTGCCACAGTGGCCCAAGCACAGGACATGGACAAGCGGCCTGGGCTTTGCCCCAGCTCTGCATGCTGATGTGGTGGTCTGGGGTGAAATGGGTCCATCTCCATATTTCACTTTGTTTTCCTGACTCTAGGATGCAAGCCTTCGTGACCTACCTGTGTTACAACATGGAATATGGCTGCTGTTGCTGACAGTCTCGCCAGTCTCCATTTTCCCTGTGGGAAGGTAAGGCACAGGGGAGGGATGCTAACATGTCAGAAACAGGAGACTGTGAAGAGTGTCTGCTGATGAACCAGATCCTGACAGACATTACTCCATCTTCTAGAGCTTAAGAAGTGGATGTGAGATGTCTTCAATCGTCTCTTGGTTGCTTCTCATCTCTTCATCATGTCACCACAGCTGTACATGTCTTTGGGGACCAAAGAATTTTTTTTTTTCTTTGTTCTGGTAATGGAATTTAAAAAACAATTGTGGATTCCTAGCTGTTGCTATAGCCATTTTTCCAAATAGTGAGTTCCTTGGTTTGTCCACAGAACAGCCTAGCTGCAAACGTGGAGATGAGCAATGAGAGGGAGGTTCCCTCCTTCGTGGTTGTTTTTCACGTTCTTCACTTGCTGGTGTATCCGCTAAGAAAGCACCTGTAATGGGAAATGGTGTCATGGACACAACCCTGAAAGGCAAACTGACCCAGTGAAGGAAATGTTTGCAGCTACAAATGTTGCTTTACACGTTTTGTGGCCATTGAAGTGACAGCAAAAAGAAGTGACCAGCTTCTAAAATATAAAAAAGAGACGTGAAAATATTACATGAATAAAAGCAGACATGTAAGTAACCAGGTGTAAAAATATTTTACTTGAATTTGACATATTTTTCTCCGATTTGAGGCCAAATTTCCTTCTTGTTACTATCTTCAGGGAAGCTACTGGGTGGAATATACACCAAATAATTCATTCTTTTGGAGTGATTTGAACTAATTTGTACCAAAAAGTTCAGCTTTTCAGCTATAATTGCTTGGTTTGACTCCGGCACAGTCTGGTTCCCAACACAGGTGGTGGGATTTATTCTATTACCCTCAGTGGGCTTGAATAACTTTCCACCTGACGTTACAGCATTGTGAAAGCTTAAACAAGATTTTGGAGTACTTTGAGCCTTTCATAAATGTGTGTAGTAAACAGGCCAGGGGCACATTTGAATAAAATAGTTATTTATCTGTAAACAAAAAGTGCCTTGCTTTTTGGATGTACTGCTCCTCAGATGAGAGTGCTGCCCATAACCGTGGTGTTGGGAAGATTTATTTCAGTGGCATGAATTAGCAAAGCAGAGGAAGACAGACAGCAAGAATATGTGTAAATTCCTAGGAAAATTTGG
The DNA here is from genome assembly GCA_013400535.1 of Scopus umbretta. Taxonomy (NCBI): domain Eukaryota; kingdom Metazoa; phylum Chordata; class Aves; order Pelecaniformes; family Scopidae; genus Scopus; species Scopus umbretta. The sequence goes on from VZTL01064077.1 coordinate 18,456, forward strand.
GAAACTTGTACCCAACTTGTGAGAACTAAAGAATATGACAAAACCGAATAGCTTGGATAAGGTAGCAGTTTCTTTAGTTCATCTTCTATTAGAGAAGATTTGTGTTCTTCCTTCTTGGATTTTAAGTGGTAAAATGCTTTGCACAGGGAGAAAATGCATTCAACTGATTGATTTTTTTTTAAGCTACCTTAAATAGTGCCTTTGAAGTTTGCAGCGGTGCTCGAGTTCAAATGCCTCCTGATTCCTTTTGGAAGGTTTGAAGGATTTGGGAAGGTGAACAAGCAGATCTATAATTAAAGAACAGTTGATGGTAACTGTTCTCCTTTGTTAGCATTCTCTGGCCACCTCCAAATTTAGATGGTTACAGAGAACTCTCTCCCGTTTTAGTTCTGCAATAGTTCAGATGCCACCATTGCATAGCAGAAGAGAAGCCTTTCTGAAATCCAGAGTACATCCCCTTTCTGACCACAAAAACAAGCTCATGGTCTTCACTTTACATGTTAAAGAAAATGCTATACTTTCCTACAGTAATAATCCTAAACACTGCAGAATCTTTATTGCGGTCCTGAATGTCTGGATTTGAAGAACGGTGATTTGTCTGTGGGGAGAATTTAGAGACATCCTGATGCTAACGCAAAAGAAAGTAGGAAGCACGGGGCAGCGGGGCTGGCTGCAGAGCTCTTGAATGATCCAGCCCTGGTGGGATGTGCAGTTCTACTGTCTTGGAAATATCTCTGGCACCAGCTGCTTGATTTTGCGAATTTTTGCCCTGGAGTAAAGTAAACTAGGTCCGATAGTGTCAAAATATCACAAGATCTCACACTAAAATGTTTTTGAATTGAATGTCTTTTTCATTTGGAAATAGCCTTTTCTGGAAATACTTCATGTAAGTTTGATTATACCGTCCAATAAAACGTCACACGTGATGACTTGTAATGACCAGCCACAAAAGATAAGAATTCATCTTAAATCCATTTTTATCTTTTGAAATGATTCCTTGCATGGATTTTGGAGGGAGAAATGGGATCATTCATAAAGTACGACCAGAATTCAGTGTCTTTAGATACTTCATCAAGTATGGCTCCCCCTCAAAAAAAATACTGACAGCAGGTCAAGGCTCCACCTTCCTTTTACGTTCCTCCTAGGAAAGTCACACAAATTTTACTTTATGTGGCCAGCAACGAACTAGTCTGAAGGAAGTCTGCTAGCAGTCTCTGAGACAGTGGCACTAGAAGATAGGTGACATACGTTACTCAGCACAGCATAGTTACAGTATGATTGTACATGCTTGGTTTACACTGCAGACGTTGGAGTCTCACAGGCATGTGTTGCTCCGACCATGAAACCAACTGAAAATTATTCTTAAATCCTTAGACGTTTTTTCATGGCAACATGGGGCTAAAACTACAGCGGCAGAAACTGGGTTTATTTGTGTCTCATAGTCTGTCTGCTCCGAGGATCTGTTAGCCGTATTCAGTAGAGCATATGGAAAGAAAACCCTCTGGATCAGATTAACCCTTTCTTTCCCCAGTTCTGAATGAAAAGCATTACTGCAAATGCATTTGAAAATAACTATAGGAAATTGAGATGTTCTAAGATCTTCCCAGAGGGGAAGCAGGATGATAAAACAAAGCTCTTCAGAATTGACTTTTTCCTTCTTTTTTTTTTTTAACACCCTAAATTTCCTAATCAAAATGGAGCAAGGTGATCCTACATATTGTTTGCTTTTTCTTAGAGAACTAAATGCAATGTCTAGTTTCCTCTTTTATCTGTATTGCACAGACCAAATTAATTCTCTTGTTGTACATCATCCCTTTCTGCGGTCTACTTCTCTAAGCATTTTCCCAGCTCTAGTAAAAACTTGTACCAAAACCTTCTCCCTGCAACTTCTCCCCTTGCAAGCCCATGTTTTTACCTCTAGCAACACTTCCGTGTATGTTTTCAGAGAAGACAATCCCTTCTTTACTTTTTCTCTGATCTACATTGATAAAATACCTATATAGATAAAGTATAAGAACAACCTTCTCCCAGAAAATCTGCAAGCACACCATCAGCCCAGTGATCCAACCCCAGAATGGTCTCAAAGAAACCCCACCACCCTTCGGAAAGAGCCAGGAAAAAGCCCTACCTGTGCCAGCACACCTCTCTTAGAACCTGTGGAGGGCACAGCTTCATTAATTCCCTACATGTGTGCCCAAGGAAGGCAGCTGTTGACCATTCTCTGGCCAGAATCAACTCCTTCCTTGTTAATCCCCATAAAAGACATGGCTACCTCTGCTTGTAGTGTCTCCTTAAGGGGCTGCAACAAACCCTCAACTCAATTGCTTCTAAAGCCTGACCTGTGGGCAAATATAAGGCTTCAGCTGCTGGAAAGAGGGATGACAGCACTTGAACTCAGGGCCTAGGTTTCATTTGTAGCTATTTGGGTTTATGACTGTGCAGATGTGTTTTGGGGTAGGGTGATAAGGAACTGGAAGTTGATCAGGTTCAGCAGCAGGTTGAGTACCTCCTAAGAGGAAGGAACCCAATCTAGCTTTCTTCTAAAACCTTTTCCTAAAGGATGAGGATGGACTCCTGCCCCATAGCTCAATATGAGGTAAGATTACTTTACTGTAAACTTAATATTGTTTCTTGTTTTAAATTCTAACAAATGTTGGCTTCTTGGACAAGAACAAAAAATAAGAAAGCTTTTCTGACTTAAAAAACCCAATATTAAGAAAACCTTATGATTTTTGCAATGGCACTGTCCCATAACACAAGCTGAATGTTCCACCTGACTTCTTTTCCACACAAAACTTAAATTTAAAACAAAAAAATTCTTATCTTCACTGATACATTTTTGTATAATTTTCCATGGTGTCCACAGTGAGATGAAAAACTCTAGATTTATGGAACAATAAGATTCTTATAAAACAAATAAGCCCTTATAAAATAATGCCATTTATAAAGTCTATATGTGGGATATTCTAGTGTTTGAATATTGGAATGAAATTCCAGTTTTAGAGGTGAATTAGAAAGGTAGGCAAGAGTTTGCTTTCTTGGTAAGTTTTGGAGCAAACCTAGGTTATGGCCCATACGGAGAACATATATGGTTAAACAAAGGAAGAAATCTTTTTTTAGAGAATACTGAAGCATTCGGTCAAAAAGCTGTGGAAAGACTGAAGGATGCTTTGTGCCTCTCTTCCATGTAACCTTGATAAAGCAGAATCAGAAAGGAGACATGGACAGATTAAAATGCAAAGAGAGATAAGAAAAACACTCTTATACCTCGAGCTGCTATTGTGGAGCTGCTCCCTCCGTGAGACTGATAGAGGAAAAGGAAGAAAAGCATCGGGGGGGAAGAAGAAACAGAATCAATTCAGAAAACTGCCCTGGAGAACCCTGCCTGTCAGTTTTTATTCTGCACACACTTCCATGAGTAAAACACTTTAACAGAGACAAACAAAATGCATGTTTTCACACCACTGACATAATTTACTTGCAGATGCGATACTTCAAGTTCACTTATTTCTGAAACGAGCTCATGCTTTCTGTTTGGCTAGACTCTTTGTGATGGCAAAACCAGTAATACACTGAATAGCTGCAAACCCATGTATTCCACTTTCATCGCGCGTGTATATTTGTACTTGGAGACCCCATGAGAAGGAAACAATGAGATGAGACTTATGTGCATGAAGGCTGTGGAGAGTCTGACACCGATCACTTGCTCATCGTGGCAGCGGTGGGCATGAGCTCTGGGTGCAGACCTGCAGATGGTAGAGGGAGCACGAGCTGGTGCAGCCCTGCGCAGGCTTCACATGTGAGGATGGGGAAGCAAAATAAACAAAATGCCAAGCCGGGAATCAGGCTGCTCTCATCATCAGTGGGTATTGTGACTTTGCAAGAGCCAATGCAGTGGAAACTAGTATTATGTTTCAGGACTTTGGCTCATCTCTCCAACCCCATTGTATTTGGGCTACTGTTAAACCTTGGTGCTAGTGAAAATCAGCATTTTCAAATAATTCTCCATTTCAGAGAGGAAGGATGGCCAGTTTTCTTGCTCCTGCAAAAAACATAAACCTGCCCAAAGTTCCAGGAATATTAGGGCTCTGTGAGATCTCCTCCTTTTTTTTTTTTTTCTTTTAACAAAAGTATTCAAAGTAAAGCTAGGTTTTTCCCTTTTTCAAATAGTTTTGTGCAAACTTTTGCATAACTTCAGTACAGTTATGAGAGGGGAGATGGTTTTGGGTCAGCTGAATTAATTGCAAATTGGTTTAATGAGACCAATTACTGAATTTAAGTAACCAAGGTTTTGAATAACTGAGATACTTTTTGAGGTAAACAATACCAGGGGTAGAACCGTATTATAAGAAATGAAGACTACGGCTGAGCTTTGGATGACCAAGCTTCTGGTTTGTATCAAGTATACTTTGGCAGCAGCCGATTCCTAGAGGAATAAAAAAGTAAGAACATGTGCAAGCTGCAGTATGACACCACCACTGTGACCTCGTCAACAACTTCAAGGTCATCATCAGGAGAGTCTTCAGCCCTTTTTGCCTGGTTGCATGTGGGTTCTTAAGATTTATTACAATCACTGCAAGAGAACACCTGCTAAATGTCAAAAGATTCCTGGGAAACTTCAAGTGTTTTGCTAAGGCGAAACTATACCTTTTACACAGCTTTCAGGAATCCAGCTCGATGGAATACAGTTTAGTCTTCATTGATTTGTTCATGCTCTAAAGCAGAAGCGTAACCACAAGTGATATTCAGAAAGATATTTGTCCTCCAGACAACTTTACGTGTGTCTAAAATGATCCACATCTTGCTTCCTGGGATTCCTGATATATACCGTATTCTGAGTAAGGACCATATCCTTGGCTGAAGTCGGTTGGCATTGCTGTACTGGTGTTGGTGAAGCTGTGAGGAGCTGAGCACTTAATCAGGTGACTAAGCACTATCTAAACATATTAGGAAAAACTAAATTTGACTTGTGAAATTTATACTAAGCAAACAAGAAGAAATGTCTTAACCTTCCAATTTCTAGAGGTTTTTGCTGAAATTTGCCATGCATCTCCTTTGGCTCTGTTGCAGTGTTCTTCCCCTACGTCACCATTTTATTTTCAGCTCAGTGATTTTTATTTTTTTTTGCTTTGAGCGATGAAACTCTGTCTGCTTTTCAAGACTAATATATGGCCCCTGAGTGAAGGCAAGGCTGTGATTCAAATCAAGAGTTCTGTTGACATTATAATCCTTAGAAGCACAGCTGGAGCATTTCATGAACGGTAGCAAAGACCCTCCATTGATTTACTGCCTTGGTATTCAATCAGGAGTCCATGTTCTGTGTTGTTAGCTGCAACATACAAAAAATAACTCTGAACTTCTAATTAAGGCATTTAGCTTCTTGCCTATCTTGTAAGAAAAGATTTGTGCTATATATGAGATGATGCTGCTTTTGTGGATTCTCCCCTATTTTTATAGCAGGAGGGCTTCAGGCCCTAAGAAGGTCCTGTGGGCTATAAATGGGATATACACCCAAGTTGCTCTCTGACCCTTCTAAGCAGAAGACTAAGCAGTATGGGATGGCAGGAATTTTCATGTGTCTCCTCCAAGAAAAAGGTCTCCACCTTTTCTTTTTGTTCCAGTTTTATGTAAACCTTTCCCAGCCATAATCATCCCTCAAACACACAAAAAAAAATATCATTCCGGCTCTCACGAGAGCTGCAAAGGGGATCCACAGCTCTGCTTCTGGGCAGCAAATAAACCCTTCCCTTTCTGCAGTGCCAGTCCCCAGCCACAGCATGCACGAGAGCAATTTCGAAGCCGTGCTCTTTCTTGTCTCGCCCCTCGTTCCCAGGGAGAGAGTGACCGTGCTGCCAGCCCCCACTGACCTGAAGATGAGAGTTCCGTAGATTGTTTCCAGCTTGCACTGCTAGCCCCGCTGAACGAATAGCGCTTACAGTATTTTTGGGGTGGTGACTCACAAGAAAGTCATGAATGCCCCCTCAAGAGGCTGTCAAAAGCCCCCTGGTAAGAAGTGTTTTGTTTTTCCTGTTTTCGTTGTCCAGGCTGCCTGTGGATATTTCCACAAGTGTCCAACATGGTTTTCTCAATTCATTGTCCGTGCAGCAAGTTGTACCCTAAAAGGCAACAGAGCAGAGATGCAGACCCTAATCTAACACCGTTCCTGTTTATCACTCCCCTATAGTAATAGCCAGAACATACAGCCCCTCTAGTCATCATAGAGGGTACCAAAGTGCCAACCAGGGCCAAAGCCACTGATGCTCCTGAATGCCTTTCACTCGCTTATCTGCCTGCTAATTTTGGTGGTACTTCAGGCAACTGAACACCATGGAAGTTCAAGGGTTTAGGCACATAGGTGTCTTGGCAGATCTGGCATCAAGTGTGTCAGCCATATTTTTCTACTGCCAGAAATATTATTGATCCTCTCAAAACCAACATGAAGTAGTCGGGGATTGTTGTCACAGATACATGTATTGCCAAGAGTTATGAGGTTTAATGACTTGATCAAGACCAAAGAAAAGCTGGTATTGAAGCACAGTCTGGATTGAAAAAAGGGCTCAGAACAGCTGTAAGATCTGGAGTTGTGAGTTATATTTGGACTGAAAGACAGCTGTGAAAAGGAAAAATGGCATATGACAATTTCTTTTGTCTGAACACGCGGCAGGAGATATGGTGCTTTAATAGAAGGTGTGGCCTGCTTACCTTCTTTCATCTTTAGCATTTGTTTTCTTTGGGTGCCTTCAATGCAGTTCAAGCCCCAGTAGTGTCTGGGTTTCCAAACTTCCTTCTCTTACTGAGCCAGGGCTTCAGCTGGTCAGAGCTCTGCTAAAGCCACTCTGTCCTGGGAAGATGGTAGTCATGACCTGCTCTGAAGTCTGTTGGTACATCTAGAGCTTAGTGGCACAAAGTTTCCTGAATAATTCTTCACAGGGCCCATCACAATTTGATTTGGCCTACATTGTTAGGACTGGGTTGTCCGAGAGGTGTATCATGGGTTGTCCGAGAGGTGTATCGTGGCAATATGACAACACTGTGAAATCGCAAGGCTGTCTTTCAGCTCAGCAGCAATCTTTCCATCAAGGTGGACCCCTAAAGATCCCATCGTCTTCTCAAAAGTGGGCCATTAGAAACACTAAATAATTCAAAGGAAAGCTCAAGCCAAAACTTTTGAGCCTGGACATCTTACAGGGCAAACCAGAGCACACCTCTCCTGAATCACTTTCAGCTCTACAGGTTGATGGAAACAGGTCTGAACCCTGTGAAATGTGCAACCATGGGGGCCAGCCTCACGCCAGAGTTACCCCATAAGTGGATTAACTGCTTCCCAGGGTGACCCCACATCCTGGGGAAAAACTGGAAAAGTGTCTGGAGATACTGGGCAAGACTGTAAGAACAAAATTCTGTGTGTTCATGGGCTTTTTGGGAATAATTTTATCCTCTGTCAGTTTATGAGCAACTGGGTAGAGAGGCTGGCTAAGAACAGAACGGCTGGGTTGCTGCCTTTGTTAGTTAAGGGCGCAGCATCTGCTGCAATGGGGTCCCCAGTATGTTAGTGAGTTTTTGGGGTAGAATAAAAACAAACAGAATAATACATGATCTATGGCTCTTGGTTTATTGCTATAGTTTAGATCTATAGTTGTGGCAGAGGCATTCCCTGAAAACCTCTCTCAAGAGCTCTTCAGTATATTAATTTTGAAAATACTTAGCTGTGATTTCCCTCACTGGCATGAAGAAGAACAACTGTTACAATATTTCACTTTCAGAACAAAAAGCTTTCTAGCCCATGTATGGTTAAAGACTAAGCGCAAGTCCTGCAGGAGGTGAATAGCAGTATGCAGATAAACCAGCCATGGAATATTTCTATTATTGCTATCTTAAAAGTATTTCTTCATGTTATTCTTGTCAAACAAATAAAATATTTCATAATATTCTTGTCTCTTGCAGCCCTGACTCTAACTTAGTGAAAATCAGTGGGGGGAAAAACACCCCACTGATTTAAGCAGTGCAGGATCTGACATTATTAAAATAATGTCATGTAAAATAATGAGAGCGTAAGGTTTATGACTGCTTATTTGGTGGGGCTGGGGTTATCCAATGGGAGAAATACTACCAAAGTCCAGCGAGATATGGTTACCAGGCAGGAATCCCAGGAGATTCTGTTACCACACAGGAATCCCATGAGACAGTATTATCAAGAAGGAATCTGTAGTATTCAGTTCACCACAAGGCAGTAATATTAGATTTTTAGAATTAAATCCAGTGGTATCTTGTTTTATAAGAGTTGGCACAGAAAGAAGAGAGAAACATGCAATGGAAGAAAGATGTCTTCCTGGAACCTGAGCTGGAAGCCCTAATTGTTACACATTTCTAGCAGAAATAAAACATCACAGATTTTCCTAAAGATCCTGAGATATTTTTACTAAACATGATATTGATCCCTCTTTTTTTTTTTTTTTTTTCTTTCAAAATACAGATTTTATCACTAAAATGCCAAGGCACTAATATGATTGAGACTTTTTTGATTGGTGTAAACAACTTCTGGATTTTTTTATTTATAATGGGTTTTACTTTTATCACAGGTAGTACTACTTCGTTCTAAGTGTGCAATGTGGCTATTTTATATCAGCACTAATCAAGCTAATGACCTGTTCAGTTTAGCGTCTTATACTGCACACTTGTGTGATGCCTCATGCTGATATATGCAGCATTTGAACAATAAAGAAATGCAGGAGAATTAATAAAACAATATTTATTTTCCTCACTACCTTTTTCTCATGGTACCAGGAACTCTGGCGTATTTGGCAAAAAGCGGCTGGACATTTGTTTCAAGAAGACCTAACTTAATTTCCGCCTGTCTCTGGAGATTGGCCACTACACCTGTAAGGTTTGAGAGCCTTTTGCCAGTGATGGAGACCTTTCTCAGAAAGTTACCACCAGGCTGCCCAAAGGAGGAAAACAAGGCTTGCTATTTCCATTGGATCACAACAGCTAAGTCTGAGTACTCATCTTCTCTTAAAGGCAATATTTTGCCTGCCTGTAACATGGTCCACCTTTATCAGTATTTAATCAATAAACTCTGATCAAGGACAAGGTCCCCCTGACATGAAAAGAGTTTAGTGTGAAGAGACGGATCAGTTTTGTGATTAGCCTGAATAAATGATGAGGATGCTTTAAATGAGGACCTAATACCAGGTTCCGAGTGTACTTTTAATTCATTACTATTTCTAAATAGCTCCTTTCAGAGACGTATCTCAGAAGCTGTGCTTCGGAAGCAAGAGGCAGATGCAGTAGGTCACAAACTCACATGTCCCTACATCTCCACACAGAGTCAGAAATGTGTTGGAATGGCTTGTCTCTCAAAAGTTTATCTTACTGAAGAGGGAGACAGGAAAAGTCAGGTGAGAATCTAGAAGTGAGAATGGGAACCTGTTGAAAAGGGCTTTGGCAATCTATGCTGGGAAAGTTAAAAGATTGATCAACAGGAGGGCCAAGCACAGCTGCAAGGATCAAGACCAAAAGCCATCGAAGAGAGTACAGCGGCCCCACAGATGCCAGTGCTCTGTGGATCCAGCCCTCAGCGTGACATGCAGATGACCATCCCAAAGCATCGCATCCTCCTGGCTGTGCTGACAACAAAGGTGTCACCCATGGGACAGTGTCAGGTATTCCCAGTCCTTTTCAAAGCTGCGGAAGGACTTGTCCCAGGTATTCAGATGTGATTACAGCAAGCTGAAGAAAAAGAAAAGGAGGTAGCAGGAAGGAATATAAAACTCAAGAGGCATTAGCCTGTTTGCTGTGTTTGAGAATACATTTGCTTGAGTGCCTGTGAACAAGAAAGCAGGCAGAGCTGAATAGTGGGCTTAAGGAAAGTCAGTTTAGCTTCAGAAGAGGGTGTACATACACTGATCAGATCTTAACCCTAAAAGACATAATCAAACAATAGTGTGAGCATGGAAGACTTCTGAATGCGCTAAGTGGACCATTAGAAAACACAACACCTATAGTGGGGATCGCGGTGACACAGAGGTACGAGGAAGATTACAAAGAGAGATTACTGGTAATGACAGATGGAAAAGTTACTGAACCCACACACTGGAGAGATGCAAATCACCACCACAGTGCTTTTGTGATAAGGATTTCTACTCCTCGGTAATGGCTTAGGACCATTAGTTCACATACCGTGGCCTTACCCAACAGCCCTCCCATGCTAATGGCTTGCAGTCCTGGTGACAACAGGGTTGCATCACCCCCGTGGTCCTGAGGCAGCCAGATCACCACCACCGGGGTCTTTGTGAGCACCTGTAGGCTCCCCATGCACCTCTGATGGGCTTCTTGCTCAGTGCATGATGGGTATCTCTGTGCAGAAGGCTATGAAAATTTTAAGGGGAACATAATTTGTGAGTGAACCCCACAAATTCATTCTCTATGCACAGTGACCAATTTCATGTGTTGCTACAAGAAGGAAAAAAAGTCAAATGACTGTATCATCTTGGGAGAATTAACAACATTAGTATGTTCAACATCAAGCTGAAAGCCAGGCCAATACTTTGTGGATCCCTTGAGGCTGACAATCTGTCAGGGAGGTCTCCTTATCTGTAAGAAGCCATTGATATTTCATGAAGTTTGTCTCCTCCTGCTTAGTTAAATGCCTTTTTCTTAATATAATGGGCTTCTAAAAGCTTTTTCTCTTGTATTGCAAAGAAATAATTCTCATTTTCACTTGTTTCCCTGGACCCTTTCACAAATACTTTCTGCATTGCCAATCTCACGAGCAACATCTCCTGTGCTTACCTGTACAAATGAGTATGTAATGCATATTTTCAAAAATTTGACTTGGGAGCCACTTGTTTCAGTGACAGAGTGGCGTTTCTGCAGAGTGACTCGATGCAGTCAGGTGGGAGTTTGCAAAGCAGCCTATGCGGCAAGTCACAGGGTTGAGACTTGGAGGAGAAATCTGGTCATGAATTTGGTTTGGGATTTATTGCTCGGCAACTTGGAGCACAGCTAGTCAACAGCTGGCGCTCTAGCCAAAACACACTGGCAAACAGAGAAAAATTGTCATGGTAACAGCGTTACAGCACATATTGCAATGGCACTCTGGTCTACTAAGGGAATTCCTCAGTAGTACCACAGTAAAAATTATGACTAATAATAACCAGTAATAGTAACTATTGCTACTACTAATAATAGCAATAATTATATTTATACTATAACAACAGCAAGATATATTTGGCTAGTATTTGGTGATTCCAAATTGCTGTTTAAACATGTCTGGCTGATTTCTTATAAGCTCTCCGCTGAGGTATTGCAGCTCCTCCAGCAGTACAGGGTTTGTCCATGAGCAAAGGCGTTCTGTATGTTCCCCTCTGCAGCTAAAGGAAATGTCTTTCCCTTATCCCTAATCATCACGGAAGCTTAAATAATGTGGAGTAATATGCAACTTTGTGATAAAGGAGTATGGTGCTGGTGATGGAAGCACTGAAGCCCCTGAAGGAGCAGCAGTAGTGCGACAGCAGGTTGTTGGGTGCAAACCGTTGCAGCCCCAGAAGGGAAGAGTTCCTGAACCCGCTTCACCGACATCATCAAATCATGATCCAATGTATTTGGGAGCCAGCTCTGCAGCCTGTGTTCATGCTGAGTTGAAAGTACCGTGAAGCATGAGAATGGGTTGCAAACCACCCCTCAGCTTCAGTAAAAATGAATGGCAATTTGCTGCTTTTTTTTTTTTTTTGCAATGCAAATTGCTGCTATTATTAAATAATAAACTACAACAGTGTACAAGGTTTGTTCCCATGATTCTGAATTATGATTGCACTTACACCAAGGCTGCTACAGGAGGGAGCTTTTAGGGTAATTTTTTTATTTACACTCTGTAATTTTTTTGCTGCAATTTAGATAAACTGCCATGGTGAATGGGGTTGGGGAGGGAGGAGAAACTTCCAAAGCTTTGCAAAAATTTAATGTAGAACAACAGTTGCCAGCACAACTCTTCCTCCTCCTCTCTTTGGTCCTCCCAGCTCCCCAGCAGTGGCCCCAGGCAAACCCCTTCCTCGGGCAGTGTGAGAAAGAGCGGGGCAGTTCTAGAGGGAAAGGAGAAGAGGAGATCTGACTGCAGGTGTAACACATCCCCAAACTGCAAGACGTTTGTTACTGCTTGCCTCTTCAAATACTGACAGTGAAAACTGTCACTGCCACCAGAAATAACACCCTTATTAAATCATTTTGGCAGCAGTTCAGTGGGGACTTCCAGGCAAACGAACGTGGTAGTTTTGAAGTCTCCCTGGCTCTCGCTCCCTCCGATACCTTCCAGTCCCCAGCCAGTGGGATTTTTACTGCTGTCACAGTCCAGCACTCCACAAAAAAGGCTACTGAGCCAGGCTTTCCATCTAAACTCTTAGCATAGGGCAGAGTCAGCACCAACAAACGCCTGCCGTCCCTGGGCTCCCTTGCTTGACAGGATCTTCAGGACTGGCCCGATCTCTCCAAGGGTGGCTCTGGTTTGGCACAGTGCTCTAGACCTGGTATAATATCTTGACCAGCTTCAACTCTCCTCCTTCTGCAGCTGCTCTTCTTGTGTGGGACAAGACATGACCTGCCCCATCCTCTTCTTAAAACCAATACACAAATTGATAGCTGCTGTTCATCCAGGTTGCTGTGCTGGTGTTGGCCAATAAAGGCCAAATGAAAATGACCTGACCGCAGTAATTTGTAATTACAGCATGTAGAAACACTACTGAAAGCCAGCAGCTTCCAGGGCGTTTTGGAATACAAGTCAGTCAGCAGCTTATGATGTTTGCTGTTTTGTCCTGTTCGTGGTTTGATTGTAACTGAAGCCTTAGACTGATTTCTTTGTCAGGAAGATAATAATGGGAATGATAGCATGTAGTGTTGTAGACAATAGGAATGACATTTTACAGGAAGGACTATTGTATCATCATTATGTTCCTTTGTCTCCCAATCCAAGAAGCACTCACGAAGGCTCCAATGCATTTTATTTTTCTGACTTCCTGCATTTGAACTTCAAGTGACAAGCAGCCTCCTAGTAGGCTGGTCCAACAGCTCTCAGGAATATAAATTTACAAATTAAAAACTGGAAGGAGGGGAGAAAAGAACACAGGTTAATTTTGAAAGGATTTTTTGTAATGACAGAATCCTTTCTCGCCCAAATACTGGTACCCAGATGTAGTCTTTTATCCCCTGAAGCAAATGGATATTCTGAAAACCCCAGGTAATTTTATAATACCTCATTCTGGCATTATGAAGTTTCATTAAGGTAGCCAAAAATGTTTGCTTCACAGTTCCAGAGCAATGCTAAATGGCCACGGATGTCCTGAAACCAGCCCCCCTGGTTTTGCCTGGCTCTTTACATGCTGGAATAAATTGCATGCAGCTTGTCCCATGTAGGTCAACAGGAGCTCTGCTGAGCTCCTTTTGTGGTGAAGGGCGTGCTTCAGTGGTTATTATAAGACTGTAAGACTTTGGGGTTCACAGGGCTTTTTCTGGCCATGTCTCTGACCGAGTGGAATATTTTGTGACTGTATATAGCACGTGGCAAATAGCATAGCAGTGACTGCACAGCACTGTCTGAATTCCCTGGGCAGGGATCTTTCCCTTCATAATGTATCATTCCCACCCCACTACCCCGATTCCAACAGCTCGCGTGCACATCCTCCATTCCCATTAATATAATTAATAATGTACATGGAGATTCATATCAAAACAATCATTCTGAACGGGTGTGCTCTGAACATAAAAACAATATCTCTGGTAGGGATCAGACTTTCTGTAGGCTCAGATTCTTTTGTTTTATCCCAGTATCTCAGGAAGCTACATGGAAATGAGTGAGAGTAGTGTTTAGCTCGGTGTCTTTCATGCAATAATTTACCCATTATTCCAGTTAGGTAGGAGCAAAGTGAAAATGCTGGAGCTGTGGGACATGTTCTGCTTGCTTGTGACAGCTACCAGGTTTTAGATGACCACACTATTACACTCAATGTTTGCAGGACACAGCTATTCAGGAAGGAGACTTGGCTTAGTTCCAAGTGGCTTCCAATCCACGAATGGAGGGAATCACAGGTTAGTCCTGGAAACTATTAAGAATACCAAAGTCTTCATTCTGATGTTGTCTACCTGGTTTAAGGCTGTTTTCTTCTCAAGACAATCTTTAAAATGGTCATTTCAAGTTTGCATTTAACTCATTCCACAGCTTAAAGACAAAAAGCAGTCCTAAGCAAGGTAAGTATCTAAGCTAATTTCCTGAGGATCTCTTCCCACAGAGCAGATTAGCAGTATGGGAACTGTACATTCTCTTGGTCAAATATAAACATATTTTGAAATGAAAGAAAACTCATAAACTGAATGTTCATTGCTGAGAGCTAAGGAGGCTGTGTGGCTTCATTGAACAAAGGAACTTAGAGTCCAGTCCTGTTCCTTCTTTCATCTGCAGGAACAAAAGTAGACCCTGCGAGAAATACACCCTTAGAGCAGTACAAGGAACCACTCAAAAGGAGATAGTCTCTCTCTTTTTCTTTTGCTTGTTTATTTTTTAACCTGCATCTACTAGTTCCTGTAATGCTGATGTTACTGCAGCTCTCATAGCTTTATTAGTGAGTTGAGAAAGATGGAGGGGAAACAAAGGTAATATTAAAATGGTTGACTAGAATGAAGTTGCTCTGGGTCTTGAATGGCAAGAGGAATTAAATGATTAAGTCAAAAATCAGGCACTGCAGTATGCCATCTCTACAGGTTTCTTGGTGTCAAGGGGATTTTTCTGGGCAAGGATCGTTCCTCCAAAACTTATCTACTCACATCTGGTGTGATCCAAACTTGAAGCGAGAACCGGCTCCCATAGTAACCTGTAAGGCCTGTTATTAACCAGCATAAAGAGAGTCACTAACAAATGTGCCAAAATCTAAGACAAATCTGCTAGGCATGTCTGATGACAGACGACTGACGCATCTGTTGACAGATAACCTGTTTTACACGCTTCTGCAATATGCTTCTTAGCTATATAGCTGGCTGCTTAGCTTTTCTTTCCAAATGCCTTGAAGGGGAAGAAGTTACTTTTTACCTAATTATCACTGCTGTCAGAACCTTTGAGCAACACAGAATTTGATGGGTAACCTCCATGCTGGTTGGTCTTCAAGTTCCAGCGTTGTTATCTGCGTAACAGCTGTTATCCGTTATCTTTGCAGCTTGCTTTCCAAAAACTCACCCAGCAAACCATACAGTTGTTTCTGGCTGTTCTCCGTTTCCAGGCTGACTTCATCAGGAGTAACGTAGCGCTGAACTGGATACTCTTCTGAGTGAGTTCTCTCTCACACTGTGTTTTTATATCTGTTTTCAGGGCCTTTTGTGTGCCAGAGTGCAAGATAAAGCTTTAGCCCTTGCTAATACCACTGATGGTTATTAGAAAAGAAGAGTATTTGGAGAGGTTTGGGGATGTCTGTGTTCCAGCTCCCACCCCACGCAGCCCATAAGGTGCAGAGCTTCTCCAGTATCAAAGGAGCCCAGCTGTGTCTCCTGGTGCAGGTGAGTGCTGTGGTCCTGCTGGATGTGTGCAGCTCTCCTGTCCTTGGGGGTAAAAGTCAACATCATAGGTTCTCTCTCTGCACACTGTGCCACACTGGGAAGGGAACTTGCTTAGACCAGGCTTTGAGAACCTCCACCACTGTAGATCAGCGACCCCGACAGATCACACAGATCTTCCACAACCTCTCTGGTCTTGATTCCCCCTCTGCCATCCCAGACGTACATGAAGTCATCTGATCTGACAGCAGCATAGCTGCCCCTCACTGCCACAGCAAGCAATGGGCTGGGAAGGAGGATAGCAACACCCAGCTCACGGAGGTATTCTGAGGATACGGCCGCTACCTCCTCAGAGGATTCAGACCTCGCAGTGATGAGCACCGTGAAAAGTCCAAGAGTAAATAAGGAAAAGAGACATCCATTTGTTTCACGGTTGTGACACTAAAGGTCAACTGGAAAAGCTAGTCTCCTACATGCTCGGAGAGGTTATGAATTGTACAGCTATGTCCATATATGTTCTGACAGATTTTAAGTGGTGCTTTGCTGGGAAGTTTTAAAATTCAGCAATACACGTCATTTGCTTACAACAGCCAGTTTTCTTCACATTAGCCACTGGTGAAAAATGATTCATACAAGGGAGGCCACATGTTGAACAGACTCATGCAAACCAATTATGCTACATTCAAAGTCAGCTAAAACATTCTCACACAGAAAGTTAACTTAAGCTACTATTTCCCACAATAATAATAATAAAAATAAGCTTAACAAACACTTACCCTGATTCTCAAAACTCATTTTCTATTATGTTTCCTTTTACCAGTTTTGTTTGGCAGAGTGTCAAGTAATGTATCAGCAAAAGTATGTGTGCCATAATCTGACAGAAGGAAAAAAATGTATATTTTTAGTTTTAAAATGTTTATAGTTTCAATAGGTAAAAAGAATACAGGAGAAGGAAGAGCAAAGTAGCACACGCAGAAATGTCAGCAATGAATATGAAAGTATAAGCATCTGAGTTTTAGGGTAAGAACGAGCCTGGCTGGGAACTAAGTTTTCTAAAAAAGACCTACATTAATAACCGGAGCCTTCGGAACACGTTTCTCCATCTAGGTTCTTAGCATACTCCCCCTCCAAATTTTGATTCAAACTTCATGAGAATGAGGGTTGTGAGGCTATGACAAGACCCCGGGACACAATTACCCTCAGAAATGATCTGGCTTGACTGATGCCATGTCCATTGTCCCATCCCACCGAGTCTTGCGCTTCAGTAATACAAACTCCAGTGATACTCTTGAGGAGTCCTCAGATCCTCCATGTTCTCCACGCATCCCGCCACCCGACAGAAAGGCATCTCAGGCTTCAGGAACCAACACTAATCACAACATCAGAGAGAAATCCCACTTAAGACTGCTGGGAGTTCCTCCCTTAACTAGTTCTCATGACATCCCTCCCCAAAGCTCATTGTCATGCCAGCCATAGCTCACACATTCAAGTAAGTAGTGGCACCATAAAGGTGACTGCAGAAGATCCACCAGGCAGAACACATCCTTCAGCCCTGCAGTTAAGGTCTGGGTGTTGTTTAGTCATCCTTTACCATGCGTGTAATTTCCATAAGGGCATTTGTTTCTGTAAGCCTATCATCTTGTGCTGAGGATGGAGAAGAGAGGAGAACAGCTACAGAAAAAGGGAAAGGGTGGTGGACAACAGGAAGCATGTGCAGCAAAAAGAGCTGATAACAGAGCAAAAGCCAATGGAACAAAGAAAATTGCTGGAAATATGGAGCAGTAGTGACAGTAGGGTTGGTAATTTTTGCTGTGGGGAATGCACAGTGAAAGAAAAGCATGGAGCCAAGCTGCAGCCTGCTGAAACAGGCTGAGAAGCAGAGGGTATAATCGGTTGTCTGGATGTGTTTCTTCACCTGAGAGCTGTTCATACATCAGTCAGTGGCAAGGACCAGCAGGACAAAGAAATGGCTTGTCATGGCCGCATCAGGTTGCTTGGCTAAGAACAGCCCCCAGTCTCCCAGAGGGTCGCTACCAGCACACCACCACCTCACACCTTTGAGCTGACGTTGCAGGAACAGCAACCTAATAGCTCAAAGGCAATGAAGCAAAGAAATCAAGCAAGAAGCTGAGAAAAAGGCTGCTAAGACACTGAATGTAGTTCACAGAAAGTCAAATGCCTGTGGCTTGACCTTCCAGTTGGAGCTCCTCGGTGCCCATCCCTGCAGCAGCAGGTGTACACGAGCAGCACAGTCACAAGCTGAAAGCGTGAATTGCAGCACCTAAGCCACTGAAGACCTACAGTAGCCACACAGATGGACGCGGTCGTGTCCTCTCTGATCTCTGCTTTATACAGGGATCCACAGAGATGTACGGCTGCACAAGCTCAACAGCAGCAGGGGGAGTAGCTCTTGAAAAAGTCCGTACCCATCACAAGCAAAGTGATGTTCAGTCCTCTCGCTGAATCAATCCAAATACACTGGAGAGAGGTTATTGGTGTCTTTGTTATCTGCCCAGTATTGTAGCTGCCTGCTGCTATACTCCACTGCCCTTTTCCAATATATAACACGACAACATCACTCGAGATAATAAGGTTTTGATCATGGCAAGACGCTCACAACAGCAAACAGCCCAGGCACGCAGAGATCAAATAGACCAGCTGCAAACAGAGGGGAATAAAAAAAAAGAAAGAGTGCATATGACTCGCTAGCTTGTGTGTGGGTATGCATGTTATGCAGGCAGCAGAGGCCTGGATGGCGAAGGTCTCCCAGCGACCCCGGCCATTCGGGGCTTGGGCCCCCAGCACCGCGCCGCATTCCAACCTGCCTCCTCTCCCGGGACCACTGCCCCTGCTCACACAGAGAGGCAGCCAGACGTGAACGTGAGAAAGCTTTCTCAGGCGAGTCCCTTCTGCAGATCGCTGGGTAGTTGTCTTCCAAAATAATCATAATTAAAAGGGGCGTGGGCAAAGGGGGAGCTGGGGTATGGGCTTGCTATTTTACCATGTCTTCATAGCATGCAACATGGTGAAAGGGATTTTTTCCTAACAATATAGTTCTCCATGCCCCTTCCAGTCCACTCCCCATCCTTCCAGATCAAAGGATCTCAGTACAATATTTGCCTTCAGCAGAAAAGCTCATGAGCAATATCTTTCAGGGTCATTTACATCTATTTACTGGGGTTAATAAATATGTAAATTGATTTTTAAATTGTGGACCTAGACCCCTTTAGAGACATAGACACAGCGCCAAGTTTGGATGATTGCTGTGCCAGTGCAATTGTAGAGCAATTTCCATAAAGGTTGTAAAGATATTCCAGATTCCTTCTTTTTTTCCCTTTTTCTTTCAGAATACATGATAAGGGGCTTGAACCTGGGTGTAGACCTGAATTCTGTGAATCCTTTCTTCTTTTTTACACCTTAAGCCTAGAGGAATTTGGAAAGCAGAGCTGTCTGAACTGTGACATCCCCGTATGCTTCTTAGGGAACAGAGCCAATACGAAGATGAAGACATTTTACCTGTTTTAATACTTGAATTATTGCTATGTGACACAAGGCATAGGGGGCACACGGCAGTGGACTATGACGCTGTATGGAAGATTCAGAAGAATTAATTATGGGATGATCCGGAGACACCCAACTCCCTTTCACTGCGTAAAAGGTGATGGCACCGTCGGAGGGTCGGTTCCTGGCTCTGCCCCAGAGAGCCTGGCTCTCATCGGTTTCCACAGGGAATATGTTGCTTTGATGGTTTCCTGTGACAAGAATCTCCAAGTGACAATATCTGTGTTGCAGCATAAAGACCCCGAACGTCAGAAGTCTCCACCTGCCATTTACGCCTGGTGCACATTGAAAATGCTGCCGTTCTGCTTTGCTTTCATCCCTATGGGTTTTTCACAGGTACGAACAACTCTGAGATCGGAGGGCTTTGAAGCATCAGGACTAGGGTTTCATAGGTAGACTGTACACAAGCTCACACACACATGAATATCTACAATTTCAAAGCAAAAGCAAACCTCATCATTTCATTCAGCTGAAAACTTACTGCTTTTCGTCTCAGAAAGGTTCATGTGAAGCCTTTATGGAAAGAGTACAATTTAATTCCGTAACAAGTTTAAGAATGAACTTGTAGGAACGTCCCTGAGTGATCAGCAATGTTGTGACAACATCATTTGATGTTCTGGGTGCCCTGTGTAATCATTTAGGACCTGATCTTGCAAACATATGGACTCAGAGCCTAACCAGGTGTTTTAGGACCCGTTTCCATACGCCCCAAAGGGATGAAGGTATCACAGCCCACTGGGCCTCCGGCATACGTCCCTAACTTCAAGTTTTAACATGCTCTCGCATTCACAGGGCTAAGGCCTCAGAGTTCCTGCTTTTTTGGGTCAGAACAATCGCTGCCAGTGGCAGTAAGGCTGAACAGACCTGGCCCTGACCCATTAGCTGTGGGTGTTGGACCGTGCTTCTGCTGCAGGAGGGAAGCTGCCAGGTAGGTGTGTCGGCAGAAGCACCACTCCTTGGCCTTATCCTTCAGAGGGTAAACAAACTTAATCCCAAATTCACCCACTGCTGTTTGCTAACAGCAAATAATTCAGATTTTGAAGGGAGGTGGGATCACGCCGTTCTGAGGACCTTGGGGAAGGACAAGGTGTCCAGCACAGCCCCTGCAAAGCGGGGCAGTTTCCAAACCCGTGAGCCGCTGGCCTTTGCCTGTTACACAGCCCATTCATCCAGAACCGACCCACCAGGCTTGTCAGGCGCAAGAGGGGTCTGGGTGGACCTGATGCAAACGGAAATGTAGTAAATATCTGCGCATTTAACCTCAACGGATTCATCAGCCTGTAAACTTCCACAGAGAAAAACCTAAATTCTGCTGCCTGATACACACACACAGAAATTAACTTGTCATGGAGACAAAACTACACCTAGGAGTCTTCTACCTCTGTAACACCAGATTGCAATCACCCACAGAGCAGCAGCAGTCTCTTTTCCATCCTGAGAGGTGTGGTAGGAGAGAGACACGCACACACACACACACACACACAGAGTGTATATGTACCTCGCAAGAAGAAATAAAAGGACATCATCTAAGTTTGCTTAGGTTTAGCGAAGGTCAGAGATTTTCCGCACCTAGGTGAGCTGTCATCTGGCTTGGGGCAATTCTCTTTTCTCTCGCATCCTTTGCTGGAACAGCAGGAGAGCTTTACTGGCGTGAAAGACTAAACTGGCCTCAGGCTGTAAAGGACTTGAGTCACAAACCACTCCCCCACACACATACACTTTCATATTAATTCAGGACCTTCCAAAATTGTCCTAAAGTCTCCTCACCTGTTGGTTCTGAAAACCTGTTGAGGGCTGAGGCTTAAGCTAAGGGAGGTGACAAAACATACGGGATTTGCTCTAAACTAATTCTAGACTGATGGGGTCAAAACCTCTCCTACGTTTAAATACTGAGCTTCATTTTCATGAACTTAAACCAAATGAAGTAATGCCCTAAGAACAACTGCATCATTAAGACACAACAGCAACATCCAAGTAAGTGCATGCGCAGTAAAGATTAGAAAATAATCATACCATTAAAAAGCACAGCAATACTTGCATGAATGGGCAGCCTCTGAACTCGGGAGTACACTCGGTCACTACAGCCCCTATCAGTACAGTGACCAAGAGGGAGCTCCACAGGTCTTGTACTCCAGAGCAATGCTGTGCCTTCTGATTTCTCAAAGGGATATTTAGAATCAGAAACTTTATTACCACTTTTGAGCACAAGCTGCCTCTTTAAATGTTTTCCTCGTTATTAAAGCCTTGGCATTTTCCTTTGTTATTTTTTTTTTTTACAAGTTCTTTCATTTTTCATTTCTTAAACCTCCCATGCAACAACTATTTTGGCTTTTAATGAAGGGAATTTTTCTGCATCCAGCAAACTGTAAACCATGTCGCTTGGATACAGCAAAAGCCGAAATTCCACAGATTTCCACAAAGTCATACATTGTGTTGGGGGGAAAGTGTGCTGGGCATTCTTTGATTTTTGTGTCCTGCATTAGCATTTGTAAGTACTTAGGAAAAAGAGGACGAAAGAGAAAAGAAGAAAGAAGGGGGGAGAGAGAGAGAAGGACGGAAAGAGAGAAAGAGAGAAAGAGAGAAAGAAAGAAAGAGAGAAAGAAAGAAAGAAAGAAAGAAAGAAAGAAAGAAAGAAAGAAAGAAAGAAAGAAAGAAAGAAAGAAAGAAGGAAGGAAGGAAGGAGGGGGAGAGAGAAAGAAGGAAAAGAGGGAGAGAGAAAGGAAGGAAAAGAAATAAAGGAAATAAAGACGCGCGAGAGAAGGAAGCTGCTGTGATGAACGCAGAATATGACCTTTTCTTTTTAAAAGTTTGTGCTGTCCCTCCTGCTTAGCACCAGTGCTGCTCAGCCTTTCTCTTCAAGACGCTTCGGAGCTGTTAAGCATCTAGGGGTGATAATTTGACTTTCAGCTAAACCGGAGGGCTGCAGCAGGCAGCAGTAGGTGGTGATGTAATAGGTACCAACGCACATGGATATATAAATATCGTGGCTAGGGCTAAAGCGCGATGGCTGAGCAGCTATAGAAGAAGATCAGCACTTCAGACAAGACTCCTGGAGTTGAGATCAAGTTCAGAAGCTCTTGCTCCCGGGATTTCCTCTCCATGCAGCCAGCCCGGGGAAACCGCAGATCCTCGGGGGACTGAGCGCGGGGGTCCCTCCCTCCCCCGCGCCTCGCTTTTTGGGTTTTTTTTTGTTTTGGGTTTTTTTTGTTGTTGGCTTTCTTTTTTTCTCCCCCCCCGCCCGGGTCTTTGACCTCAGTNCGCTGCTCCGCGCCGCGCTGTCCCCTCGCCGCCGGCGGGCATCAGGTGTCGGGGTTGCCTCAACATCTGGAGGGGCCGTAATCCGTGGGCCGTGCGCTCTGAGCGGGGGCCGGGGAGAGAGCAGCTCTCCCCCAAACCTGAAAAGCATCTGCTGGGGACTTAACCCCGTGGCCCCAGGACTCTCATATCCAACTGAAACAATAAGATCCGGGAGGGGGGGGTGGGGG
>VZTL01064084.1:0-18277 GCA_013400535.1 Scopus umbretta
TGGGGAGCAGCTCTGCAGGAAAGCTCTGAAGTGGTGGTGGCCAGCTAGTTGAACATGAGCCTGTGATGTGCCATGGCAGCAAAGGCAGCCAGCAGCTCCTGAGCTGCGTGGTCCAGGGTACGGCCTGAAGATCAAGGGAAGGGATTGTCCCCCTCTGTGTGTCACACTCGTCAGACTACATCTAGATACTGAATCCAGTTTTGGGACCTGACACAGGAAAGATATGGACAAACTGGAGGGAACTCCAGCGAGGGCCCTCAGAGCAGTGGGACTGGAGCACTTGCCCCAGGAGGAGAGGCTGGGGGAGCTAAGCTGGGTCAGCCTGCAGAAGGGATGGCTTTGGTGCACCTAACAGCCCCCAGCACCAATGAAGACTCATGGAAGAGATGAAGCTGGGGTCCTCACAGCAGTGCAGGGTGGGAGGGCAAGAAACAATGGGCACAAGTTGAAATGAGAGAGGTTCAGGCTGAGTATAGGCAGAAACTTTCCCCATGAGGCAGTGGAGCAGGTCACCCTGAGAGGCTGTGCCATCTCCATCCTTGAAGAGTTTCAAGCCCCCACTGGTCCAAGCCCTGACCAGCCTGGTCTGAGCCCAGCACTGGCCCTGCTTTGGGCAGGAGGGTAGACTTGGTCCCTCCCAGTCAGTTTTAGCCTATCATTCTTTGATCTTAATCAACTGAAAATGGGGTCTTGCTCTAAACACACTTACCAAGTGGTAGTGCTGCTGACACTGCCTACAGCAGCTGCGCTGAGCCTGAGATCAGACCACTCTCATTGCAGGTATCATGGACAGCATCCAACCAGCAAATGGTGGGCAACTTTATTCTTCCTTTTTTGCTTTTTAAAGGTATTAGAGAAGCTTGTGAGGACTGGGTGAGTCACCCAAATAGAAGCCACACAGATTCATCTGTGTAAAACCCATATACGGTCTTAAACAACGGTGCTCAGGTCAATGCAATGTTACATTTTACTATATGCTATTTGATACAGATTAGATTTGTAAATTGAGAAATACTGTAGTGTCCCTTGCCAGGGCTGAGCAATCCAAGAAATATTAAGTTTCAAGTCAATTCAGATCTGAACACTAGAGCTGTATCTGCAGTCTTGCACATCATCCAGCTTTTCTTAGTATTTATCACTGTTACTGTTTGTTATGACAGCTAAATTATTTGTGAGGTAATGGAACATTATAAAACAAAGCAGAGCTGTTTAAAGTATCAAAATTCCCTTATTGTGAGTACTTTTTTCTTAAGTTTCATTATTTTTTGGGTCATCCAGAATGTACATTTGTATACTACGAACATGATAAATCTCTGTATTAATCTTTGTGACCTGTGTTTGCCCTGGCTCATGCGATCTCAGTATTTCCATGGTAAAACATAACAGAAGACTCAATGTAGAAAATTTAAGGCATTTACTATGTTTATAAAACTCACTATGGCCCTGATCGTGCAATTCCTTTACTTGGTTAAATTTTCGTTATTCATCTAAGAACTGTCGCCAAAGTGTAACATTACGTGTAAGGGGAGGTTTGTAACATTAGGCACTGGTGAGATGTTAGCATTAGCAGCAATCACACCTGTCTTCCATCAAGTGGAGCAAGTCATGGAAATGAAACAAGAAGTTCTTGTGGAAATGATTACGTTGGCTGCAGGCGTGCTGGGGAGGGAGGGTGCTGAGAAAAGCCCTGTGCCCAACCGAGAAGCAGAGGGCCAGGTGAGGGCAGCTTGCAGGACCCTGGGCTCAGCCCTGCTGAAACAAGACCAGGTGCCACAAAGCAATGTAGGGCACCCGGGAGAAGATCTAGAGGGGAAAGAGGCAGCTATGGGGATCAATAAAAGGAGCAGCATTTTTAAGAACTCTTCTTTACGTTAGCCTATGATTTCAAGACATCTACTGTTTTATTATTCTTACTCCATTCTTATTCCATTCTTCTTATTATTCCTTTTATTATTCTGTGTAGTTTGATACTAACTAAAGACAAGCAGTGACCAGAAAGGACACCTTCAAGGCCTGGCTGCTCTGCATGCTCTCCCAGGGTAGACCCTTAACCTCCCTCCTCTCACCATCCAGAAGCAGTCAGTGAAGGCTTTCATTGCCTCCCTGTTAGGGCATAATGGCTAATTAGGAACAGGCTGTGTGTATGAGCAACCCTGCAGCCCCTCTCTGGCCCCAGGAAGGGATGCGACGACAGCAGCCCTGGGATGTCCAGCCAGGGCTGCAGGAGGGGATTGGGCACTGGCAAGAAGGGGCAGTGCTGAGGGGCTGCAGGGGGGACCTGGCACCAGCTGGAAATCCCAACCTAGCCATTCCCACAAAACCTGAGAAAATCTCCTCATCCTCAGTTGCTCTCACAGGAAATAAGTCTTAAGTCCATCCTAACCAATTATCCTAGACAAAACCATAAGAAAACGAACCAGGTTTATTATGAACAACTAGCTGCACCTTAGCTGTTGCTTATCTATGAGAGGATGCAGTAAATCAGGTTAATCTGAGGAAAGAGGAGGAGAGATTATTCTCTCCATTGTCGTTTGTTCAGCTTAGAGGAGTACTAGGTATTGCTAGATGCCTTCAAGTTTCAATTTTTAAATCTGTTGCCAAAGGGGTGGGAAGACGTATATGAGAGCTAGAATGACCAATGTGAAGACTCTTGGCTATTTCATTTGATTTATCCATCTTTTCTCCACTTCTGTGGTCGTCTTATTTTAATAGAAGCACTTACGCGTACTGCCAATTGTTCTAAATTTGTGAAAAAAAGAAAAAAAGACGACATTTTTGGCACATGAGAATGGTCATGTTAAGTCAAAGAAAACACAGAATTCTCCCGATTAATGTATTTGTATAATTAATAATTTTGCAAACTGCCTCTGGAGATTAAATTTTAATAAGGCGGGTGTCTTTTTCCTTTTAATCTCCTGTGCATAAGGACAAATTCTCATGAATTTTCTTGACTCTTCTTAATTGACTCTCCTGAATAAAATTAATTACTTTTTAAAAACTGCTCCCTGCTAGACCTAATCATCTTTCTATCTGTGCTGCTGACATATTCCTAACCTATTGTTGATCCAAGTGATTTCAGAATCTTTATTTCTTTTTCCTCAAAAACCTGCTGCTGCTCTAAGAGATTTGTTAGAAACAATGGGTCAAGAGCCCTTACTTCTAACTTTCTGAGCTGCTCTCAAATTTAAGAGCAGACTGCTGGCAAGGAACAGCAATCTCTGCTAGCGAGGGATCTGGTGCTATAGGAGTGAGTCAGGGTATGGGGTGCATGAATCTGTATGCCAAAACTAGGAATGGAAGTGGTCCACTGCACTGCCCACTGTGGTGGGTAGGGGAGAAGTAGTGTAACAGAGGTTTAGGAGCACTGCTTTATCACCCAATTTATTGTGGCATTGATTGCCAATCCTCTTGCAGCCCTCAGTGAGCTTAATAGCCTTCTGGGTCTGGCATGGGCTTGTGCAGCTGCTCAAGAAACTTTCAGTGCACGTACAGTGCACTGCAGCTTGCGCTTAGGCTGTGCTTGGATTTTCAGGGATGCTGAAACTTGCCATTGCCATTATTGTAGAAAAAAGCAATAGACAGGAGGGATAATAAAAAGGACATTATGAGAAACAAAGGGTTTCAGCAAAGGTGGGAAGAGAGCAACAGAAGATACATTAGGTAAACACACCCACATTAACAGCAAAGATGATTTGAGGACTGCCAATCATCAGCAAAGAGGAAGCATATGCAGCACTTAGTCCTTTATTCAATGTGGGAGCCATTGTAGGAGAGTCCTGGTGGTTTGAGACCTTTCTTAGGCCTGTGCATGTTTGATAAATGCTACAAGACCTAGTGGTGATGTAGCTTACCTCTTGGTTCAGACCTCAGTGTCCTCATCAGGGGCTGCAGTAACCTACATATGAATAGATATCTGGAGTAGAAGATTTGGTTCAGTTTCCTCTGAAAGGAATCTGGTTTACATGTGCCAGGGACATCCTGCAGACTAGACCAATGTATGGTAAGTCAGGCCAGGTAGAGGATTTGCTTCAAATCACCTTACTGCTCTGGACCGCAGGAGCCTTCAGGCACAGCCGTTCTGCTGTGGAGTGACTAGCCCAAGTGAGTTAGGAGGTCAGAATGTGAAGCAGTGAATTAAGCTGTTGCTTAAAATGGAGTTCATTACCATCTGTTTGCAAGTACATTTTTTGCTCTCAAATAATGGAGATCAAAGAAACTTAAAATAAATTTAAAAAATTACTTCTTGACAGTATTTATTTAAGTAGTCCTTAATACAAAGCAATTTAACATGCTTCAGACTTAGAGATGACTTACACCTCTTTCATAGCTTCATGAACTGTATGATCTTCAAATCTCCACAATGATCTCTGACCTCCACCAATATCCTCTCTCATTTTGCCCTGCAGTGGTGAGGCTGTGCTAGCCATCTCATTCAGCACAGCAATAAGGAGCTCTGCAAAGCTTTATTCACTGGCTTTCAGTTGCCAGTTACTGGCTTCTAGTGCTGACAGATAGTTGCCACAAGCACAGGAACGGCTGACACCAAGTACGGAGGGTTATGTGGTGCTAGCAGGCACATCATGAATGACCTGGGTTTGCAAGCTCCTCTTCTAACCCAGTAATTGAGTGGGCAGTGCCTGAGAGGTGCTATAATCTTGCGCCGAGGGCTTCCCACTTAATTAGTATAAAAATCTAGCTCATTTGTGATGTTCAGAAATACTGAATTTCATGCCTTTCCAGGAGATATATGCTTTCAGTCTGTTAGAAAAAAGACAGCTTTATCTTTTTCTTGCACCAGCATGCAAAGAAGTTGTTTTGAAAAGGAAAATCTAATTAAAAACTGTTAACACAATCTTCACAGCTGAGTCACATTCCCAGATACCTCATGTTGTGTCAAACAATAAACATCTGACTCAAGATGGAGGCTGCTGCTCCTGGGGCTAGGCACCTGAGTGCTAGGTGTTGTGCTATTCATTATCACAATGCTTGAGACCATTTGCACATCTAGGCCTGAGTCTTGCTTTCTCTGCAGATCATTTTGCTTTTCTTCTCCTGTTTCTTGAAATATTTCCTCTGTCTTCTTGCTGATGAGATTCCTGGAACTGAGGATCCTGGTGAATTCATAGGTGCAGTTTGTTTTAACTTGAATTGCAAGTGTTCAGAAGCAAACCTGGAGAGGGGGCAGGGTTTACCAGTGGTGCTCTTCAGAGCAGAGGGAGCCCATGTTCCAGAATCTCATCTGCAGAAGGAAAACTAAAATAAAAAGAAAAGGATTTTACTTGGAAGAACAGCATAATGACCAGAACTCAATACTACTGCTACTACAAAGACTACATAAAGCATTGTGACCAGATGTGTATCTGTATTTATATAATGGATAAAAAAGTTACTGTCTCATATGAAGATGTTTTAAATTCACCTGGTTACACTGGAGCTGATTCATCTTGCCAGCATGGGATTAACGTACTGTATTGACTGGCTATTTTGGTATGTTTGGGGTTTTTTTTGCAATATCAATTTAAGATAGTAGAGTCATCAGAAACTACAGTGTAGTTACTGGACTGCTAGTCAGCTGGGTTGAAGCCAACCTAAGGGCCAAATAAATCATAGGGAATCATTCCACTTAGATTCTGGGTCACGTACTATAGCTTATGTTGTTGATATTAAAAGGTCTTCCTGCTGTGTCATACAAGCTGTTAAAATTTTATGTGGGGACAGATCACAATTTTACACTATTTCTGTGCAAGTATCCATAGTGCAGTACCTAACAAAATATTAGTTGCTATTTTTTATTAATTTGATACAAGGAAACATGATTTTATATATGACTATTGCACCATAAAGCCCCTAATAGAACATAATCTATGTCTTTGTTTCCATGGCTTTCTCATTTTCTAAGGAATAAAGATTAGAATTATTGAATTCCTTTACAAAAGGTGTTTTCCTACTAATCCAGTTTCCACATAGGTATTATATTTAGGTGTAAAATGAAAGAGTGGCAATCCAGAAAGGATTAGCAAACATAAATACCCCCAGAGACCATGAGACCCCAGTTTGTTGGGGGGGTGGACAAAGGCGTGTGGTAATGCACAAATACTCATTTCCTGCGCTAGAGACCTGATGTGCTGGAAAGCGAATGGAATTGATGCAAAAGGGCAATGTGGAAAGAATTGGCCTAGTTCCTGCAACCGTAGTATGAGTTTGATGTGCAGTGACATTATACTTGTGGAAATAAATTATTTAGGTCAGTCTGACAGGGTCAGCAGAGAAATTCCTATGGCTAGACGTGAATTGTCTTCTGATACTTCAAGTACCTCTTCTGTTTGTTTGGTTGGTTTTTTTTTTTCAATTCCTGTTCTGTTTTATTTGTGAAAGCAGTACTAGACCAGACTACTCAGTGTTCAGTTGCTCCCAGATCTGGGTGACAGATGACACTTTTGCACAAGGGGAGAGAACTGCTCATGCTGCATCTACAGTGGTTTTTCATGTTTGAGGGCAGAAAAGGGCTGTCTGTTTTCCATGAATAACAGCATGGTTATGACTAGATCATTAATTAGGTGCTGTCACAGTGCGGTCATTTGCAAGATTTGGGTTAAACTTTCCCCATATATTAATGTAGTCTTTTTAGCTTCAACAGAGTCTGGTTTAGGGAATGAGACTTTAGGAATCAATATTCATATCTATATAGTAACTGGTGTAAATGTGTTTGGATTTGCAGTCATGGTATGTTTGTAGTATGTATGTCTGAAAAAATGTTGGTTTATTTCCCAAGCTGTATACATTTTTTTTTCAATATGTGCTTAGCATTTTTCTAAACCAGAAATGAGAGGTCAATGTCCATAATGACTGTCAGAAAGACCTAGACATTTCCTAATATTTGTAGAGGATGTGCATTATACATGAGCGCTAACATAAAAAAAATCTAGCTCTGTGCAAGAACTGACAAAAAATATGTCTCTTTTAGCAGGCAGGAGCCCAGCCTAAAATATTTTGTTCTCTTATTTGTATCTCTAAAGAGCTAAATCTGTGGTTACTAGGAGTGCTTTCTGCACAGCTCCTTCCTCCAGTACTTGCATATTCCTCAAGTGTCCTTGAATCTCCACGGGAGTCTTTCTCAAAGGATGTTTGTTCTTGCCAGTCCACCCCAGGAGCAGACCAACCTGCAGCTACATAGACTGCACAGTAGATTTTAATTTCATTCAGTTCCAATATTTGTCATTCACTCTGCTTCAAGTAATTTTTTCTTTTTTTTTTTTTTATGTACAAAAGAGGTTTACATTGTTGGAGAACATTTGGATTAGAGCAGGACATGAGAGTAAGTATGGTCAAAACAGCCATAAGCTTCCATGAGACTTCAGCCAGCTGGGACTCTGGTGGTTAAGACAAGATTTCTGGGATTTTCAACCTGCCGTGATGTGCACAAAATTACTCAATTTTTATATTTCAGTCCTTGAAAGGTTGGTTTAATATGTAACTGATGAAATTAGGCGATGGGCTCCACTAATTCTAGTTACCTTGCAGTCAGTTAGCAGTAGAAAAAGCTTATATTGATAAAGTTGAGCTTTCTGTTTAAGCCAATTGCTCCAGGGAAGTGAATGTTCTCTCCTCTTGAAGGAAATTGCTCCAATTTAAAGGCATTAAATGTTTAATAATTTGTTACTTGTCTCACTTGCAAATACTGCTGACAGTCATATTGTTTATCTAGACTGACTCTCTAAGAAATGGGAAGTGGTTAAAAATTCTCTTAAAGTTTTTCTGAAGACAAAGAAGAACTCGTGAATTGTCTTGTAGGATTTTTTCCACCTGAGCTGAACTGCTAAACCTGATGTTTGACAGATAAATTAGTAAAAGAGGGCAGCTAGTTTCTGTCTGTTGCTAATTTGAATTTCCATATGATGGATGAAATTTTGCTCTCCTTTATGAAGACATTTGGAAAGTATAAGCGAAGTCATCTGAGTGCTGTAAAACTGGTGTGAGAGCAGATTGGGTGATTTTCATAGTATTATTTGGCCCATGATAGACAGCATAAAAGTGGAAACAACAGTGAGTGAATAGTTTTATCTCATCTAAGTGCATTGGGGAGAAGGGACGACGGCAACTGCTGACCCTATGTACAAGCAGCAGTCCTGACTCCTTTGTACTGAGTCCTGCCAGTTGTGTTGGAAATTAATACCTAATAGAGATTACATAATAATACAAATCACTGTAGCATTGTGTATCGAGGGGCTTCTCTTTTGGATTTAACATGTAGGCCAGCTACAAGCGGTTGGCCAGTTTTCTTTTACTCCTGTTTGTTTGCTCATGTTAGGGATGAGTGTTGTAAGGTAGCTGTCCCACTTTAATTACTGATCTGTCACTCTTTATTTTCAAATTCCTTCTTAAAAATCAGTTTTGAAAAATCATCACTATTCCATGGGTGAGGTTGGTTTTTAGCCAGAGCAGTTGGTAGTTGTCTCGCTGCTGAGAACCAGTGGCTAGGCAGTGAATACCTATCAAAAGAAAGACCAGAGAAAAACATCTTTTCTATGGAAAAACCTGTCCTAAAGACTGTTGAAATTAAAGGCCCCTTTAGTTTCCCTCCTCTTTAGATCAGGTTCTGATAATGCGGGCACTGGTCTCCAGGGACAGCACGTGAGCTCTGGCCTTGAGGAAGGATGAAATAAAGCTGTCTCAGTCCGGTCATTATGCTCATGGCGCAGGCCAAAGTGCTGTAACTCTCCCTGAAGGCAGAGCTTCCCTTCTCTCTCCTGCTGGAGCCCCACCTCTGCACCAGGCATTACAGCTTGCTGCCAGCTGCAACTGGACCTTGGCGCATGAATGAGTGCAGCTGTGTGTTTTTTCCACCCTTGCTCTAAGCTAGCAGCAATACATGTAGACATTGGGACTGCAGAGAGACCATTCCTGCCTTGCACCTGGCTGCTTTGGAGCGCCGGTGAAGCAGACACTGAGCTGCTTGTGCCCATCCTTGTAGACAGCATCTTCAATTTATTCTGTTTCCACTGTTATGTTGAAGCTTGACGTCCTCTGAAAAGAAGAGGATTTAGTAATGCCTCCTCTACTTCTCCCTCCCTCTTTCTCTCTAAGTAAGTTAGTTCGGTAACCCTAGAACTCCTTATACAAGTCTAAGTGAGTGGCTTCACTCCTCCACTTTCCCAAGGGAATAAACCAATAAAGGAATATGTTTCAGTGTTCTATTGAATCGGTCATTCACATTAACAATGTGTTTTTCCTCTGCGTAAACCTAATGGTTCCCATGGCACTTTTTCTTGGTGTTCTTGGCAAAAATTTCCTCCCTCTGCTGCTGCCCAAGTTGTGGTCATACTGAGCTCTTGTGTTCTTCTCTAGGAAATAGCTGTATCTGCATTGTAGTCTGCTAATACATAATGGAAACTTACAGGAAGAAAGAGGCAACATAAATGTAAGACTTACTACCTCCCTTTGCAGTGAACGTTTCCAAGTTTAATGGAACCCTATACAAGCATGTTGAAGCAGGACTAGTTTTGTGACTGGATTAGAGTAAAAAGAAAACATGCAATGTGTATATTGTTCGTTCTGGTCCCAGCAGATAGTTCACAAACATGAACACTGGGACAAAAAATAGTCAAGCTCAGTGTTACTTTATATAACAACTTAATGTGCCACATTTTCTTACCATTCCCTCAAATCAAAAGGCAGCAATTTCACTTCCAGCTATGCTGTATTTTGTCATGTGTTCCCGGTTTCCTGAGATATAACCATTACTTTTCAGTTGTGCGCTGCTTTCTATAGTTATGACTACTGCAGCTCTTGCTGCATGGCTTTATTCGTGCAGGTGCCAGCGATTTGTTCAAATGCACATAGTGCACTTTGTCCGCCTGCCTTTGGCCGCTAAACCCATTTGCATATAGCAATCAGTTTGCTGAGGCTCCATTCTAGCCTTGCTACATTCCTCCTGAAAATTTGCCATGTGACAGAAAAAAAGCACAAAGTTAAGTATTTCTAACAGGGAACAAGGAATGTTATTAAAGAAAAAAAAAATTATCATACCCTGGGAGAATCATTTATTCTGAGAATCATGCTTACCTTTGGCTTCTAAATATGGACTCAGAAAACCATTATAGTCATCCTCATAAAACACCTTTTTACAACATAGTTTCACCCAGTGATATGAGTTAGCATTGAAAAACATTTAGTCACAGACATAGCCAAAGAAGGCATGGACAATTATTTCTGTCCTAAAATAATACATGCTGTGAATTGTTTAAGTGTTTAGGAAAAAAATTCAATTCTGTCCAGGTTTATAGAATCTAGTTCATTGTGTTTCATCACACTGTTTTTCATTTTCAATAATACAGCTTAAAATGCTGAGGCAATAATCACTGAGAAAGCAATATGAAAGAAAGTTTCTAGCCTTGGGAGACTTTCTTAATGGTTGATGTTTGGTATATAATTAAGCATTTGGCACTTACCGGGTTTCATTTACAAAGCACTTTCTTTGTACCTTCTCTAATGGTATTAACAAGAAAACTTGCAGGTTTTAGATATATCCTGCTCTATCAACCAAGACCAAGCCAAAGCTATGTCCTTGTCTGTTTGCTGGTTTCTACATTTGAAGTGGTCTTTTTTTCAGCCATTTTGAATACAAATTAATGTTGAATAGGCTGAGGAATGGGAAATCCATGTAAGTCTTCAGCAATCCTGTAAATGCTGACATACTCTGAATAGGGTGTCTGTTCCCATGTCTGGAAGACAAAGATAGAGAAAGATCATTTATTGCTCAAGTATTTTCCTTTTTCTGGCTTCTATTTTCCTGACTGAAATCAATATTTCAGGGCTAATGGATGAGGACGTCTGCTATTGCTGCCTAAAATGCTGACCTTGGCAATCAATATATTTAGCTTGGAGCATTTGTGATGTCAATTACTGTGATAATACTTCAGCATTTACTGCCTGCAAAATGTCTGGGTTATTGGGTTAGAGTTCCCCTGCAACCTTATCTTTCCCACTTTCTCTCTTTTTATACTCTCTAACTGCTGAGGACTCTGAACCCTCGAGCACAACTGTGTTAAGCAATTATTTTATTAGGACTGGATGAACAATGGTTTGTGTTTTGTTTTCTAATTTGTTGATCATTTTGAAAATGCAGAGGGACAAGCAAGCTGTTCTGAATAATACATTTTACTTCAACAGAAAGTGCTTTGTTCTGATGTTTTAAAATCTTTTCAAGCAGATTTTGAAGATTTCTAATAACAGTGAGGTAAAGTTTGCCACAAAGTTATTACATACTGAAGAAATGGGACACCTATTTGTAGAAAACACTGAAACATTTGACTTAATTTTTTCATGGTGGTCTGTAACTTAAGTGGATAATATGACTGTATCTAAATGAGTTTAGTGTCACTGACTGTACTTCTTTTTTCTCAAAAGATGATTTCATTTAAGAAATAACATATAGCCCAGGATTTTAACTCTAGTCTTTTCCAAGTGCTTTCAGAATGGCACCTTTCTCCCTTCTCCTCCTTGTTTTATTCAACATGAACTGCCTAGTCTGTGGGCTTTTCCTGCTCTTGCCTGGACAGAACAGGGTTTAACACCATCATCCCTGCCAGCACTGGTGCCTTCTGTCTGTTGTCAGTTTGTTGTGGAGCTTCTGTACCAAATTACACAGATGCACTAAAGACCTTGACATCAGATTGATCCTTGTGACCATACAGGCTCTCAACAGATCTAAGAGATTATTGACCTCAGTCCAGAGCTTCAGTAAAGTTTGTCAGTCTCTGTAGAGCGTAACAGTAGATAGACCATTATAAATGATGGCTTTTTATTCATAGGGCAGTCTTGAACTGCGGCATCTAATCTTATTAGAGAAAATTAGGTCTGTCTTGGAGCTTTAAAGCCTGTATGTGGGGCTCTGGCCCACGAGTTGTCAATCAACTGAAACCTGTCACAAAGGTTTACAAAGACTGACCGTAAATTGTTAAAGAATGACAGCTATTGTACATGACTGCATTACCTTCAGATCTGTCCAGATCTGCATTTTTTGCAAATTAAAAGGAGTTTGTGGTTAACAGAATAAATGCTTTGTCTGATAGAGTGTTGAAGACAAATGTGAGTATTGACGTTATTTGTATTATATGGTGGGTTTTTTTCGGAAGGAGAAAAGATTGCTAAAATGAGACCATGAAAAGGTATTATTCATGTGTACTTGTATCAGTTGAAAAGTTTGTTCCTCAGTCCTGTAATAACCAATACCTTTGCACACATATGGCACTGTTTAAAGGGTTTCCAAATGCTTCTTATAATGCTGAATAAGCAAGGTCTGGCCTGAAGCCCTTCAAGGTAATTGAGAGTTTTTCCATTGACTTCAATGGGCTTTGGCTTAGCACGTTAGTGAATTTAGTCTCTCAGAACCACTTGGACTATTGTTACCCTCACATACTAGTAGAGAACTGAGACAAAGAAGTGAAATGGCATTCTGTCAGTCACACATGTTGACAAAGACAATGTAAGAACTCTGTTTTTGCTGCCAGCCCAGCTATTCAACCACCTCTGCTCAAAAAAAAAAAAAANCCCTCGCAAAAAAAAAAAAAAAAAAAAAAAAAAAAAGGCAACAAAAAAGTAGTGATTTTTTTATGCTGGTTAAATAGCCCTGTGAATGGCTTAAGACTAAAGAGTCAAGCTTTCATTACATATAGGCTCTCCTAGCTAATGATATCTCAGGTATGCCCTTGAGGTACCTGTGGTTTATGGCCTTGCTGGGGACATAGTTCACACGTGATGCAGTGATGTGATCCTCCCTTCCTTGGCCTGCGCTGCAGTTTCCTGGTGCTGACAGGGATCACGCTGGCAGCCATGAGTCACGCTTGGCACCTGCACTTGTGTGCTCTGAAGGTGCCCAGGCAGAACTCAGTTAACAAGCAGACTCCAGGGAAATATTTACTAAATGTTGCATTCAGCGAAAACAAATATTGACACAACAACAGCCTACATGCCTCCTTCTATCCACTATGGCTTATCTTTGCCTGGGTCTGGTGAAGGTGCTCCTACTTTGCATGCTCTGGTAATGTCCCCTTCTTGGCTTCACAGTCTGTTCTCACCAGATGAAATTTTGCAGCGTAAAGGAGAGCCAGGGTGCAGACAGCCTCTTGGGCAGGAGACTTTTTGGGAGCTAGCAGTCTCCCTTGCAGTGGTACTGCCTTCCCTTGGTGCCCCTCCTGCAGCAGCGGGACAGAGGGCAGACCCTTCTTGGAGCTTCTGTCAACCAGGTGTCCCTTTCAGAGCTCCATGTGGTTTCTTGTGCTGTACTTGTGATAACCTAGCAGCCTTTGTTGTAATTTGTCTGATAATTCACAATCTGTACTTCCTAATTTTTCTATGTTTTTTTTTTCTCCTATGGCTTTATTTTTTAGTTTCTGTCTTTTAGTCTGGGGGAGGGAGCCTGTTGTTCAGTAGTGGCATGCCCTGGTAGATCTGCTGGCTTTGAGTCCTCTGCAATACATGAGGATGCTATTTCCCTTTGAGATGATTGTGCTTATTGCCTCCTTTTATGTGTCCAACTCCATGTTTTTTTAGGTGTCAGCCCTAGGCTGAGCAAATAGCACATAGCAAAAGCTTTCTTCTCATTGGATCCCCTCCAAGCCCAAGTAGTCAGACACACAATGAATCCTTTGCTATCTGGACAGAAGTAAAAGGTGGTTTCTGATAATGTTACTTCTGCAGGTTGTTCCAGGGGTCATTCTTAGCTGTTTTCTGAGGTGGAGAGAGAGATTTGTGCTATTTCCATGCTAACAGAGACACCCTTGCTGGCGCTGGCTGTATGAACTAGTCAGGTATGTCAAAGGAGAAGAAAAAGCATATACAGCCAAAGGCTACAAAACCCTGAAGCTTATTCACCTTCCTTCCTTGACCTCCATACTGACTTGATATGAGGCTGCCTCATCATTATATTGAATGTGATTTACAAGGTTCATTAATTAATAAGCCAAAATGATATTAAGAAGCCATGACTGCACTGTTAACTAATGGGTCTGTCAAGATCCCACTGAAGTCTTCAAGGATAACGCCCAGGGGGCAGAACATAGATTAATTCCATTCATATCAACTGCCACTACCTAAATGGTAGGACCTAACTGATGGGTCATGATTGGTTATAAGTCATTGTGACCAGGTCCTAAATTTGGCAAAGAAAAAGAAGGTCTGAATTCTGCTGACCTGGAAGGCCTTGATAAAAAGTGTCAAAGACTTAAGATCACAATCTTCAGTTTTGTCTGATTTTTGTGTGTATTTGAGCTGCAGCGTTGAGAAAGCTCTGGAAGGCAAGAGTTTTTACTGAAAAATATTGCAGGAGGAAGAGTTTAATGTGTGCTTGTGCAAGGACATAACAGATGCTGAGATCTGAACAAAAAAAGCCTCTATAACAACAACCAGATATAAAACTAACCCAAGGTCTGCAGGGGAAATGGCTAACCCAGAATATCAGTGTTTTCCCTAGAAGTCTTTTATTTCCTGGTCATTGTTGGAGTCTCAATTGAAATCATGGGCAACCCCTGAATGACAGTCCCATTTCTGCAAATAGAGAATATAGTAATTGGAAACTGCTCTCCTGGAAAAACCATTTAAATCCTAGTGAATCAAATAAGTATTTTTACCTTTTCCTTTTAGAAGTGCTTTGCCTGGTCTAGGGAAGGAATAAAGAAGAAATAAAGCAATATCCTGCATTTGCCCTCTCTCTGTGAATGGCTGTCATTTGAAAGGGTGATAACTACAGACCATACTTTTAGAGTAGGTTTGTATAGGTCACTGCAGAACAAGATTTAGAGCGGGTTTAGTGGACAATCACTTTATTCTATTGAACATATGTGCTAAAGATATCACTTAAAATATTATTGGATAAATCCTTTTCACTGCTTCCACATTTAGATATCTTGGAATAGTCACAGTGAAACAGAGAAGTTTGTTCATCAGTCTTTTTTACTCTCATTAGATCTTTGTAGTCACTGTCATAAATGGATCCAGTCACGGTGTTTTCTCATGTGATGTTTTAGATCTAGCTTCTTGAAGTATCAGGCAATATCGGGTGTCAAACCTGTATTTGAACCTAAAGATAGTCTTTTGCTACAGCTGTCCCAAATTTTTCCTGATAGTATCACATTGAAAAAAAACCAATCCTAATTCTTTTATTATCTAGGACAAAGGCATTGTATTTCTCAAAGATTTGAAAGAACTCCGTGATTTGAAGATTTGAAATGGCTTACCCACTGCTTTCTAAATACTAGAACCAAGTTCCAGATCTAGGTCAGATCTTTATAGCACTTCTAATACGTAAAGTTATGCTGTTATTAAGGTTAATGAAGTTGTTATATGTTTTAATCCCCAATCAGAGCAAGAAGTCTCTGTGTCAGTACAGTGCAACTGAGCCTTCATTGTTACAGGATGCACTGCGATCAATGGTATTTCAGTAGTAAGAGAAACCTGGAGAAGAGGTAGAGAGCAACATGAATAATTTCCAGCAATTGTACTGAAAGCTGAGTAGAGTTAAGTTGTTTTGAGTCACTAAGATTAGCCAAGTTGAAATACCCATCTCCTCTTACTTTGATTTACCACCATTCATGTTACGGAGTGAATTGCATTTGCTCTGTAAGCATAATTTTGTTCAATGGGGCAAATACATATTAACACTGCCACAGTAATTGCTCAAGAGGCATCATATTACTTGCTTGTGTTTTGAAAGTGCCTACAGATGCCATTTAACACTTCACAGCATTATATGTTATAAACACAAAATAAATATCAATCCTCTCAGTGACGTAATGATTTCAACATGTAGTGAGAGATGAAAGGCATTGAAAGGAATAGAGGAGGAGAAGAGAGAGGTGAAATAGTGTGCTAAGTAAATAGGTAGCTATTGCAATTGCATTGGTTCTGGCTTATCAGAGGGAAGTGGAAGAAATGAGAGGGCTGGAGCCATCCTCCATTAGCTCTGCCTAATGCTACTTCTACTCCAGTCTCTTGAGAGAGGAGAGACTGCAGTGTAGTTTATCTGTCCATCAGCAGCCCAACCATGCCTGACCCTGAACTGGTGTTTCATATGCTTTTGCAATAAGAAAGGTTGCATCCATTGTCTCTGACCAAAATCTGTATGCAGTGTGGGCATGAGTAAGACCATGTAAAACAAGAAAGGTTTTTTCTGTGTCTAATGCTACTTTTCCGTTAGCAGAATAAAGTAGAACTTGGAATGAGGTCAAGTCCACCTGCATTTTTCATGTCTCATGAGGCAGTCCTTTTGAAGCAAGTGTCTGACTTCCATACTGAGTTGATGAAGGCATACAGGTTTCTCTTTGGAGGAAGACCCTACCTGCCCTAGGCTGTGAGTTCTCTGATACCAAAGACATGAAGAAATCCCATGGCTTTGCCACCCCTCTCTAGCTCTTAGTTGGAAGAAGTGATGTTGCTGTATCTAACTTCTGAGGTGGAAATGAAGCGAAGCGAAGGCGCACTTGGCATGTTCAGGGCTGTCCAAATTAATTCTAAATGTGGTGGTTCCCGAGCAAGGGCTCCTGGAGCTCTGGAGCCCTCTGGCTTACCCATGCTTTACTCATGAAAGAATGAGTCTTTACTAGTGGCTGTATTTTCCATCTGAATATCTAGAGAACAGAAAGTTTTAGTGACTTGGCTTCCTGAGCTCTGCAGCTTACTGGACAAGGCTCTGTTAGCTCAAAAGAGCTCTGTGGCTGACAGCCACAATTTTGACACCTAAGGCTTGAAAATACATTTTAATATGATTCATATCTATCTTTCAGAGTGAAGGTAGGCCATTCGATGCATATGTGAATGGTTTATTTAGCTGTGTGGTGAATATATCTTTGTAAGTTGCTTAATACATCTACATTTCTAAATTCTTAATTATCAAAGAAAAGACAGTGGAATGATGTATTTCTGGTACACAATTAGGTCTGATTCATCTTGGAGCTCCTGGATGAATAAGATCCAGTGTTCCTGTTAATGGATACTTTCTATGACCCAGCCATCAGAGTGGAGTGATGCATTACTGAGGATTTTCACTGGTAGGTACTCCCTGTAGTAATTGCACAGCTACCAAGAGAGATAATTGTTGGTTTCCAGATGTTACCGCTGTGGTCAGGGCCACTTGCTCCCACTCCCTGTTTAAATTGAATTCTCCTCTGAAGCTTCCTTTTCATTAATTTAAAATTATGAAAGTAGTTCCTACATTTAACTACACAAAAGAAAGGCAAACAAAAGCTGTTTTAAAAGCCTGATTGATTCTGAGTATTATGTAAGTGTAGTGAGGGTAGCTACCTAACAAAGGGTGCTTCCGGAACACTTGGAAAACACAAATACTAGAAGAGAACGCAGAACTGAGATCCCTGTACTTTTTACATGATTCACAAATAACTATCATAGGGAGCAAACAAAAGCACACTTCATTGTTCCAGCAGCATTAACTCTGACCAGAAGAGACAGGTTTTCAGCTCGTATCTCTGTGGTATGTCTCTGGAAAAAGAAAACCAAGAGGCATTCTGCAAAGTCACGCGGAGGAAGTCCTCCCGGTTCATTGTGCTTCCTCGCACGCCTGAAGGCGCTCTGTGTGTGAGAGTTTGCAAGAATAGACCATATGTTAATGACTGACTTACTAACCTCAAAACCACGTCCAGATGCTATAAACCACCAGTATTACCTTTCTTTTGTGTGCTGTGTTATTGCCTGAACAAAACCCATCATTTCAGAAAATGTCAGGTGCAAGTATTGTATCAAGATGCAAACTGTGGAAAGTCAGCTCATACATTTACCAGAAAGGCATTAGGAGAAAACATATATGTACTGAAATCAAGATAAAAATAATATATAAATGTATCCACAAGCCAAAAGTGTGATGTTCTATTATGACGAAAGATGCTTGAAAAACATTAAGAATAATAAAGCAGATTCTTTCCTACCATAAAAAGCTTTGCTCAACACAGGACGGCTATCATGACTGCTGAAAAATATGAGAAAAGTAAACACAGTACAATGATATCACCCAGACATTTTGAAACAAGGTTTTTGGTTTTCAGACAGTAATTGGGCTGCATATTGGATTTGCGTGAGTACTGTAAAGGTAACATATATGTGTGATAGGTGAGTTAGCTGGCACATTGTATCTTTCAGTGATTTGCTTGTGGTTTTTAATTTTCTTTAGTCATTTCCTCATCCCTTTTTTGTTGCACTAGCTTTGATAGTTCCCCACATATACCGCTTCTTTACCCTGCTGTTAGCCCTGAAAGGAATCGACAGGCCCCCT
>VZTL01064086.1:4441-27020 GCA_013400535.1 Scopus umbretta
GTCCTTCTCCTCGGGGCTACTTTCAATCCATTTTCTGCCCAGCCTGTATTTGTGCTTGGGATTTCCCTGACCCATGTGCAGGACCTTGCACTTAGCCTTGTTGAACTTCAGGAGGTTCACAGGGGCCCACCTCTCAAGCCTGTCAAGGTCCCTCTGGGTGTCATCCCTTTTCTCCAGTGTGTCAACTGCACCACGCAGCTTGGTGTTGTTGGCAAACTTGCTGAGGGTGCACTCAATCCCACTGTCCATGTCACTGACAAAGATGTTAAACAGTGCCGATCCCAATACTGGCCCCTCAGGAATGCCACTCATCACTGGTCTCCACTTGGACATCGAGCTGTTAACTGCAACTCTTTGAATGCAACCATCTAGGCAATTCCTTATCCATCTAGTGGTCCATCCATCACATCCATGTCTCTCCGAGTTAGAGACAAGGATGTCATGTGGGACATTGACAAATGCTTTGCGCAAGTCCAGGTAGATGACATTAGTTGCTCCTCCTTTATCCACCCATGCTGTTGAATTGAAGCTCTTTTTCCTTATCTGTTTCAATAATGCCTGTCCTTGCTGATCTGCAGGATGAACGCTATGCTCAGGGCCGGGGGTTTATTACAAAAGCTGTTAATGGCTGCCACACTTCCTCCTTAACCACTCCTGAAGATAAGGAGCAAGCTCAGCAGATTCATGTAAGTCCCATTTCTAATGTCAATCAGCATGAGATAGAGTGGGGAGAGGGCGGGAAGAGGAAGAGTTAAGGAATAGAGAAGCAGCAGACAAAGAGAGAGGTAAATCAGTTCAATCAGAATAAAAAAGCCAGAAAGAAGAAAGCACCAAAAAGCCAAGAAACGTTGATTCAACATTTGGCTGATACTAACTTACAGACTATACAGAATACATAAGTACCGGTAACTTTCATCTTCCCTTCCTTTTCCTGTATGTTACATTCAGTCATTGCACATTATTTCCAATTAAAATATAATCCCATGGAGCAATGCCAGTTATCATGCTTGTACAGTACTGAGAACAATACAACCTTTGAACATTATCTTAAAAAAAAACCTATATACAATTATTATATTAGAAAAACATAAAAATACATTGCCTATATAGTCAATACTGTATGTAGGCAGAGGTAAATAGTTTTCCAGTAACTGAAAACACTGACATTACTAAACAAATGCTAAATAGATATTCTTGCTGTTACCAGTAGGCAAAAAGTTGTCACATCATCATCCAAATACAAAGACTCTAGTGCAAAAAAATGAAAAATACTTGTAAAGAAAAACATGCTACATACATCAATTTAATAATTATAAACTTAAGGGAAGATGAAGATGGTGTTGTTCAGCCTATGCTCACAGACACAATTTGAAAATACTCTGTAGAAAAAAATACATGAATCGGGGTGTGCCAGGGAGAAATCTTTATCAGTTTCATGGTAGTGATATCCTTGCCATCCCAGTATTGCCATCTTCTCAGTGTGTCATTCAGGAAATCTAGTGGGAGCAACAGAATTCACAGTCCTGGGTATGTAACAAGTCAGATCCAGTGCATCTAGGAAAGAAGAAATGGTTGAATACTACCATAACCATAAGCTTTATGAATTTTTATTACCCACAAGAAAAGACAGTTTATAAAACCAGACAGCTATTGCTGGAAGCACCATTGTTCAAAGGGGAGGACAGATGAGTTACATAGAGGCAATAAAAGCTACTTAGCGGTTTACCGTAATGTGTACCCTCCATTCAGTACTAAACTTAAAAAAAAAAAAAAATTGGATTTTAAAATGTTCATAAAAAAACAGATAAGGAGTTCTGTTTTTTTCACAGACATGAAACACAGTTGTGTTTGTGAGTTTTTAATGTGGAGAGGATTTAATGGTATTTTCCATTACAATACTGTAACTGCTTGTGTTAATACTGTAAAACATGATGACAACAATGACAAACTTCAAAAATGCAATTGCACAGACATGTCTAAGACAGGGCTATAGGGCACATTCAGTGGTAGGTCCTGGAATAAGTTCCCAAAACACTGTGTCTGAGGACATTGCTCAAAATGCCTCCTAATGCTGCCAGCATTTATCCTTCCTATTTTAACTGCCTTTTCTTAATGTGGGTGAGCAGCATGAAGACCTACTGAATTTAGTACTGGGAGTGCTGCGCTCCTGGAATGATCCCCTGATCCATCTGGCTTCTGAAGTACAAAGAATCAAAGAAGCTCCAGACACCATCCTCTGGAAGGCTGTAGAGATTGAAGAACAAAACAAGCGGCTTCTAGAAGGAATGGAGAAAATAGTTGGGCGGGTAAGTATTAGGTCCTTAACATCCTTCCAGCCTCTTCCTGTAAGACACCTACAGTGATAGGCCTCCCTACCTGGAATAGGAAAGGAAGCAGTAGATGTGAAGGGGAAAAAAAGGAGCCAACAGAACTGAATCTGAGTTCTTTTTGCCTTTCTTCTTTCACCTTTCTTTTCTTCTGCTATCTTGCCATTTCTAAACAGACAATGTGATGTGACTGGCATAGCACAATGCAGCATACTCCCAGTCCTGCTTCAAGGGAAGGAGTAATCGTCAGGACTGGTAGTCATCATTCTATCTTAGAGTATTTTGAATTTACAATCCTGATTTTTTTAAGGATGTTATATTTTTTAAATATATGTCTGTTTTTTCCACATGCGCATATTTATATGTATGTTGTAGCATATTTATACACATCTGTACACATATAAGTATTGTGTATAGTTTTCAGAAACAGTTACTGTGTTTAAAACTGTTCTGGAAGTCTGGGCTATTGCAAAGATGTGGCATACAGCAAAGTAATCTTGGTATCTTTCATTTCTCTTTTTGCACCATTCTAGTTCCTCCGAGCTCTGGCTCTGACTTCGTTCCCCCTACACTTGTAAGGTTAGACAACAAGGCTGTTGTCTGACAAAACCCATACTCAAATACTCCGTGTTATCAGTAATTGATTGAAAGCTTTCCTGAATAAAATCAGCTCTAGCCTGTTTATTTTTAAAGGGGCCTCTGTTAGTCCCTGAATATATCATTCTGTCAGTGAGCTAGATGTTAACAAGAGGTTCTGACTTTACTGGCTTTTGCTTAGGCTCTGAACATTTGAACAGCATTAAGAGTGCCACCATCACTGAATCTACCACTTTCCGCTGAATCACTCATGGTCTCTCTTTCTTCCAGTTAGGTGTCTCTCTACTCAGAAACCTTAGGCCATCCAGGCCACAAATACATTTATCAGCATAATTAAATATATCTCTATCCCATATCCATGTGTAAA
Organism: Scopus umbretta; assembly: GCA_013400535.1. Lineage (NCBI taxonomy): Eukaryota > Metazoa > Chordata > Aves > Pelecaniformes > Scopidae > Scopus > Scopus umbretta. The sequence goes on from VZTL01064086.1 coordinate 7,733, forward strand.
AAGGGTGCAGGGAAGGATCCAAAATAACAGCAGAAGTCAGGTAGAGTTACCCTGTCACCACCTTCTCATTCACATTATTTACAGAAGGAGGTTGAAGACAAGGCTGGCAAATTCATTAGTGTCAAACCTTTTTTTTGCCTGTTGCTTAAACTGAGTGACAGAGGCTCCACAGATACTCTCCTATGTGCTTTTACAAAGTACATCTTGTGGGAAATAAGGAAGATGCACAAGCACCGATAGGTACAGACTTCTTTCCTGCTATGAAGGATAGATTTCTGTGATATTAGAAAATTAATGATTGTCTCTTTCAAACAAGGAGGCCTAAACCAATCTTCACCTCAGATACTAACTCACTACATGATTATTACACATTAGCTTTCTAACTTTAGAGGTCACTGTATCACTCAGCATTTTTTATTTTTTTTAATGGAATCTGACGTACAGTACATGCAAAGATGTACTCTTGAGAGATTTGTCTGGTAACATGCTCTTGAAGTTGCCCGTATCGGAGAGATTACCTAAGAGATGGGCTGAGACAAAGCTGGAGATACACATAAAGAAGTTCTAGGAACAAGTGCTAACGAAGATTTCAAGATGGAGGGAACCAAAAAGAGATGTCACTGATGAGTCCAGGCATGAAGGAAGGTTTGATTTCTCTGCAAAGTCAGATTCCACTGGACATTGGTTAACACACTAGGTCTCCTAAAACACTACTGACACAGTTAAGCTTTTTACATATCTTAGGGAAATAAACTGAAAAATCTGACAAATTAATTAAAAATCTGCATGAAGATCAAGAACATTACACAGAATAGTGGGAACCATAACAGGAAACACTTTACAAACCATATGCTAGCAACTAGCATCCCTCAAGGCCAGTATTTTAAATGTTCTGTTCTACGTCCAGTCAGATTCACTATCACTTACTACAGTATCAATTTGTGTCTTTAGGTTCATTCTGGTGAGATAGGAAATGAAGTTTACTCTCAGTGGGAAGGCCTTCCATCCCTGCAACTCACTGATGAGGACTCCAGACTCTTTGCCTTTTACAACCTGCTGCATTGCCTCCGCCGAGATTCCCACAAAATTGACAACTATCTCAAGCTTCTGAAGTGCCGCCTAATCCATGATAGCAATTGTTAAGTACTCATGGGCCTAAACATTTGTCATGGTGTTCTTGTCGCCTTGCCACTATTCATTGCAAACTTCACAAAAAGTCACACTGTACAGTATGAGGATCATCAGTAACTTTCAGGCATGTTTGTGTGAATTCTTGCTGCAACTGTTAGCACCATTTATTTTGGTGTTTTAAAATGTTATAAATTACTTGTATGACAAGAATACACTTTTCTGCCTAATCTCCTCACCTAGTAGCATTTCAGTGATAACCAGATCATGCAGATACAAATAAAAATGTTATCAAATCCAAAAGTGCATAGCACTGAGTGGTATCAGTGAAAGAAAAATAGCTGGTATGGTTTATACCTTTGGCAGTAGCTGCTCTTTTTTGATCTTGGTCTCCAGTTATTGACAACCGGATATCTTACTTCCATTGCTCTTTACCCCCTCTCCAACAAAGAGGGGAAGGGAGGGAAAGGAGGGACATCAAAAAGCAGATTAATCACCTATTACACTCAACTACCCAAAACTAAAAGTATGGTCTGAAATCCAATCTACTTGGATCGATGCTTTCACTCTGTACAAAAACTGTCTGAGTAGGGGAGAGAAAGGTAAGAAATCCATCGTGTCTAACATAGCCATTGATTCCCCATGCAGTCCATGGAGAGAGAATACACATCAGTAATTTTAAGGACAGAGATCCAGGTATATCTACATCCCTACTGACTATTTCAAGAAGAGGCATTTCCAGAGGAAGGTTCATTATGTTTCAGGTCACTATTTGAGGGCAAAGGAACCAATAGGTTTCAGTAGGTCCCAACAGGAAATGCTTGGCATCCATATCTTATCCACCTACCCTCCACATTCCTCACAAGTGATGTGGTGGTTGCAGTTGCTCAGAAAACTTTCAAGCTATAAAAAGGCACTTGCTGAGATAAGGTGTCTGCTGTCCTAAACCCAAAGTGTCTCCATTCCCTTTCGGTTTAGTCACACACAAATGTTTTAGGGCACTCATTTCAAAGCATTATTGTTAAACATTGGTGTAATGCTTTTGCATGGCAAGGTTTTGGTAGTGGGGGGAGCTGAGCTACAGGGGTGGCTTCTGTGAGAAGCTGCTAGAAGCTTCCCCTATATCCGATAGAGCCAATGCCAGCCAGCTCCAACAAGGACTCACCACCAGCCAAGGCCGAGGCCATCAGCGATGACGGTAGCACCTCTCGGATAGCATATTTAAGAAGTGGGGTGGTGAAAAAACACAACTGCAGCCGGTGAGAGGAGAGAGAATATGTGAAAGGAACAACTGTGCAGACACTAAGGTCAGTGAAGAAGGAGGGGGAGGAGGTGCTCCAGGAGCCAGAGCAGAGATTTCCCTGCAGCCCATGGTGAAGACCATGGTGAGGCAGGCTGTCCCCCTACAGCCCACATAGGTTAACAGTGGAGCAGGTATGCACCTGCAGCCTACGGAGGACCCCATGCTGGAGCAGACAGATGCCCAAAGGAGGCTGTGACCCCTGGGCGTGGGAAGCCCGCACAGAAGCAGGCTCCTGGCAGAACCTGTGGACCTGTGGAGAGACAGGAGTCCATGTTGGAGCAGGTTTGCTGGCAGGACTTGTGCCACCATTGGGGACCCACGCTGGAGCAGTCTGTTCCTGAAGGACTGCACCCCGTGGAAGGGACCATGCTGGAGCAGTTCATGAAGAACTGTAGCCCATGGGAAGGACTCATGTTGGAGACATTCGTGGAAGACTGTCTCCCATGGGACAGACCCCATGCTGGACCAGGGGAAGAGTGTGAGGAGTCCTCCCCCAAGGAGGAAGGAGCAGAGACAACATGTGATGAATTGACTGCAACCCCATTTCCCCATTCCCCTCCACTGCTCAGGAGGAGGAAGTAGAGAAAATCAGGAGTGAATTAAGCCAGGGAAGAAGGGAAGGGTGTGGGGAAGGTGTTTTAAGATTTAATTTTTATTTCTCATTATCCTGCTCTGATTTGACTGGTAATAAATTAAACTGATTTCCACAAGCTGAGTCTGTTTTGCCAATGACGGTAATTGGTGAGCGATCTCTTCCTGTCCTTATCTCCACCCATGAGCTTTTTGTTACATTTTTTTCTCTCCCCTGTCCAGTTGAGAAGGGGAGTGATAGAGTGGCTTTGGTGGGCACCTGGTGTCCAGCCAGGGTCAACCCACCATGATCAGAAAATTGGAGAGACCAAAACAATTGACTACTTTTGAAAAAGCTGGCTTACAGCAGTAAGAAGCCAAATAGCAGCTGGAGCCATTGACCATATCTATATACTGTCTTTGTAAGCCGTAAACAAACTCAGCCTTGGCTTCATCACACAGCTTCAGCAGAGAGGAGCTTAAATTCAAATCAGCTCCTCATGGGTTTGGCTTCCCACTAGACAAGCCTGCTGCATTGTTCCAGAGTTAAGCCAGCTTGGAGGAAGAGTGAAACACCAGAGAAGATAGGTTTGAGGGCTTAAGCCTCTCATTACCATAACAGAATAAGCACAGCCATAATAGGTATTTACGTAAGAGATTAGATAATACCAACTGCTAGAAAGGTTTCATTTTAGCCATCTCTATGAGGATGTAATGATAATTGCATTTCTAATTATGTGTGTGTATATATATATAAAATGGCCTTTTAATCTTTTCATGTTTTCAATTATTGATTGCCTCAAGCTTTATCTGCATAAGTGTATAACAAGCCCATTTTTAATATATATAACATCACCTGTACAGCAAATGAATTCCATATTAGACAGTCCTAACTGGCATCTTTCATAAACTCTGAAATGCACATAGCTTGGGGCATGTGCAACAGCGGTTTAACAACACACAGCTGTATAACACCACAGTCAAGGAAGAAAATGGGTAAAATTTGCCAGGCAAAATGCAAGTGCCCAGACTAGAATTTAATCTGATCATAATATTCTATTTTCTGTTATAATGCCAACAGGAAAAAAAAAAACATTTTAAAGGGAAAAAAAGAGAAAAATATCCTTTGCAATTATCACAAGTGCTTAGAATTACAGTGTGAGTTCTTATTCAAAAGAAAACACGAATAATGGGACTACTCTGTATTGAGCTGGAAAAACGATTATGTCTCGCTGAGTAAACTCGTACCTCAGAATCTCTTTAGAATTCAAAAGCAACTTGATTAATAGGGCAGACATTCATAATTTTACACTTATATGACTAGATCTAAAACAATGACTTTCATTAACTGCTTAAAAATTACAGTGCTAAAACAATTGTTTAAAGCTTGCATGCACTGGCTTTATTATAGCCTGGTTTAGTACAATTACAAGTTTTTAATTTCATAAAGAATGATAGAAGAGGATGACAAAGATTCTAAGCAACTGAAAAGCGATCTGATTTGCAGCTGTTTAGCTAAAGGAGTATTTAAAAGTGATCTGGTTAATATTCTGAGTCATCACAGCTGTCACAGAGACAGAAAGATGTCGAACCCCGTGAGTATACCTTCAGTGAAAAGTGTCTTGGCATGGACAATGCCTTCAGTCTCTGAATGTTCAAGCCACAGTATAGGCCAATTGGCAATTCTCTTTTTTTTTCAGTTTCTAATAGGAAAAATACATTCTTATCTCACTAATGTGTTGTTAATTAGTCCACGTTCATAAGACCTGAGCAACTATTGTCTTTTGTCCAATAAAAACAGTTACATAGCCAATCTCTTATTTTACACAAAACTGAATTTAGAAAAAGCATGTTCTTTCCAAATGAAAGAAACTATCGATTGGAGGTTTTTTTCCAAATGTATTAACTTCTGGCTACTCTATGTGTCCAGCATTCAAAATGGCTAGTTTTCTAATTATTTATTAAATAACCAAATGGACAATACTTAAATCTCTGCTGGTTTCTTTACTTCTGTTTGTTTGAGATTGCTTAGTGATAAGAATGGAAAGGAAAGATCCACATGACTGAAATACAGGCTCAGTTCTGTTCAATTTGAAAATGATATTCAAGCTTCCATAGATGACACTAAATTTTAGATAAGACCTTGTGACATCAAATCTAAATGGAATGAAGTTCAAACCAATTCATCACTGAGAGCATTTATCACTGAACACAACAGAGCAATAGAGATATGCAAAATCAAAATCTAACTTGCTATTCATGACTTTTGTCTAGACTCTGGGACTATATCCAACCATTGGAGCAAAGAGAAACATTTCTGAGGATGATTTTAAAGCAAATAAGGGAAGATTTTACTGACAGTATATGTGACTTGGAATCACCTGCTTAACTAGTAATGTGATAATCTCTCTGCCATCCTTTTTTTTTTTTTCTTTTTTTTTTTCTTTTGTGATCCTATAAAAAGCCTCTAATAGTTTAACTTCTAGCAGGGAAAAAAAGCAACTAGAACTTGGTAACTCATCTATACAATAATTTACCTTCACAATATTATTTCAAAGGCAATCCACAATTCTAATAACAAGGGATACAGTGTAGAACCACGCATATCTTTTAAGTTTAATTTCTGAACAGCAGAAATTATCTGAGGGCTACATTTTAAACTGAGTCTGCTTATTACAAATGAAATGTATACAAACAACAAATTATGTCAGAGCTGTAAACTCAGTAATCATACTTATGTATATATCCATACACTATAGAAACCAAATACTACAATCATGCATAGGAATAACATCACAGGCATACACATTCCCACTGAAATTACTGGGTTTACTGATCTGTAAAGCTATTTACATATGCGACTATTTCTCTCTCCAGTTCTTAATGACTTGTGCCTGCAAATTACTTTGGTAAATCTTGAAGACTGAAGCTAAGCCTCAATGTTCAATTCAATTGAAATTTAAGACTGACTATGCATAGATTTATATTAAGTATTAAAGAGAGATTTAAAACTAGTTTTAAAACATAATGATACCTTTTTGAAGTTCCTTACACTCGTATCCATCTTTAAGAATGAAGCCAAAGTGAAATAAACATCAGTCTTGGAAAACAGTAGGAATGCCAGCCATGGTTTTCCACCTTTTTTTCCCCAAACAACTCAATGACTATCAGATAACATTTCAACAGTATCTACTATCATTGGGATTTTAAGGCTATATTTAGATACATCCCCCCATAATTGAATGTTGAAAAAAATCTCATTTTCTCACAGTAATTTTTCATTTCCTTTCAGGTCTTCAACTATGAGGAGGAAATAAAAACAGATGGGTAATGGTGCCTAACGTCCTCTGAACTATATCTTTTTTCCATACTGGTGAAAGCAGTAAAAGCTGTCCTTATCTTTGGTGAAAAAAAGGTTCAGAGATTTCTCCCAATTTCTTTGATTTTTTGGTTTGTTTTTTTTTTTTTTAAGGTCCCACAGACAGGTTCTTTGGAACACAAATAAAATACAATGCCATTTTAAAGCAAAATACAGAGCCCACCTTTCAACCTATAATTTTATTGTGCATTGAGGGAAAAAACAAACCTGTTGCTTGCTTTGTCACTAATTCTCTTTCATACCACCATGTTTATGCTCTTTTAATCATCCAAGAAACACTAGAATCTCATGCTGACATTCTGGGTTTTCCGGAAGAATAAGTTGTCATGGCATAGCGCCTTCTAATTCATGCATCCAAAAGAGAAATGCAGGGTATAATCACTTTTTGATCCTTTCCTCATGAAGGAGTTCTGAAGTTCTTTCACTGAGTGGTAACATTTTATATCAGTATTGGCCAGTCCACATCATCTGAGTTTTCTTCCTCAGTCCACAGTGCGAGTGGTAACAAGCTAAGTGAAAGAAGGTTAGAGAAAAACTTTCAAGGACACAGAAACACTTGGTCTGTGGCTCAAGAAGTGCTGATATATAGATAGATGAATGTTCATTTCCTGTTTACTATTGACACTGAGCCTCACTAAAAGTCCTAAGGAGATGTCTTGCACAGAGCCCTTTACTGGGAATTCCTATATTTCACAACCATTTAAAAAATTATAGCATAGACACTAGTCAGAATTTGTTAAAGAACACTTTTACAACAAACATTTCCTTACATTTTATCCAGTTTGCTACCAGAAAGTGCTTTGCCATAGATAAAAATTAGTTTTCACTGACAATATTTAATAGTAGTAGTCCCTCAAAAATTCACTTTTCCTGTCAAACATCACCACACTAATTATGGGAACACTTTTCCCTTTTTTAATAAATGATAGGGTTCATTACACTGAAGAGTTCAGATCACTTATTAATTCACATGAGTGACAGTGTGAGTCATCAAAAATGCTAAGAGCACTCACTCTAGCATATCAGAGAAGCTATAAAACTCATATCGTTTGTACCATATACCACATGTTGCAAAGGAGTTTGCAGAATACAAAATACATAACATGCATGTACACTCTATGAATAGGAATTAGTTTGTGCACTAAATCGCTAACTCTAAAAATATTCCCATTTGCTGATGGAGGGATTTTTTCATTATCAAGCTGACTACCTCCCTCCAGCTTTCAGTGCCAAATAAGTCAGAAGTTAACAAAGAATATTATATTTTTTACAGTATTATCAGAATTACTAGACCCACACTTATTAATCAAGTCACCATTATTGTACACTAAAACAGAAGATAAAAAAGGTCCCTTCCCAGCAAGGTCCTGCTCTCCTTACTTATAATTCAAACAAGTAGGAATCAGAAATATGCAAAGTGTGGTATATAATATAGCTTGTCTCTCTGTCATTCTTTCCATTCTATTCCTCAGGTAGAAATAATTCCTGAAATATATATAGATATTATTGTGCTTACCTTTACTGACTTCATGTTTGAAAGCACTACCCGTGGTTTGCAGGATTAGGCCAATAATCATACATGACAATAGGCCCTTTCTTTAGCCAGATGACTGAAATAACAATAATCTTCCCCAGGAGCCATTCTTGGGAGATTTCCAGCCTGATTTTACAGACAAAAATAGTTCATATAGCTCAAAAACTTTTCCAAGCTTTTTGATGATTATCCAAGTCTAACTAAAGCTTCAGATTCTTTTGGATGTTCTAACATCTTGAACATACAGCACATGTACTATAGCATAATATGACAAAAGCTACGTGAATTTATTTGATTTGCATAGTATCTTCATGAGACCTGTGCAATAGAGACCATGGGTCCTCATGTCAAATCTAATGCAATAAGCAGCTCAGCAATTCTTTAAAGTGGCTTTTGCGTTTTTTGCAAGGAATCTGTTCTTCTGTGTCCCTGTTGCATCAAAGTGAGAAAAAAAAAAAAAAAATCTGTTCTTTGTCATCTTGTACTAGAAAATACTTTATCGTATTAGAAAATTCTCTCATGCTCTCTCAAGGGCCATGTGAAGGAAGAAAGTGCAATGCACAGCCTGAGTTTATTGAGAGATTAGCTTTTGATGGATGGCACCATGAAAAATGTAAAGCAAAAGCATCAGAAATGATTTGCAAGAAGTTTAGGGTACCCATTTATTTTTATTTTCACTTGAGATTTCATCTAAGTGAAAGTAAGGTTTAGGTGAATATAACATATAAAGACACTCATACAAAAACAAATATTGAAGCTTTTAATACAGTGGTAGATAGTAGCATTGTTCTGCAAAAGATGTTTTCTGTCCCCTAGACAACCTCCTTGTGCATGTCATAACTTACAAAAGAAAAAAAAAAGCTCACTACTGCCTGAGAGGAAAAATGTACCTGTGTAATTATTTATATCATGCACATCACCTTAGTATCAAAGCATGACATACCTGCTATAGTCTCTATCAAAGGGATTATGAATTCTGTCTTGGCCTAAATTAAGGGTAATATTATGTATCTATGGTCATGGCATAAATCTGACTGGGGACAAAACAGCAGAGCAAAGATGTAGAATGATAGTGCTACAGTCTTGAACATGCACAACATGTTTTAGAGAGATGGTCAAGAAGCACTACCTGCTCTCCTCCAAAGCATGCACTGAATCATAGAATGGTTTGGGTTGGAAGGGACCTTTAAAGATCACCTAGTCCAACACCCCTGCAATGGGCTGGGATATCATTCACTAGATTAGGTTGCTCAAAGCCCTCTCCAACCTGACCTTGAATACTTGTGATGATGGGGCATCCACAACTTCTCTGGGCAACCTGTTCCAGTGTGTCACCACCCTCACTGTAAAAATATTCTTCCTTTTATCCAATCTAAATCTACCCTCTTCCAGTTTAAAACCATTGCCCGTTGTCACTACAGGACAAGACTCCCCCTTTATATACTGAAAGGCTGCAAATAAGGTCTCCCAGGAGCCTTCTCTTCTTCAGGCTGAGCAACACCAGCTCTCTCAGCCTTTATTCAGAGGAGAGGTGTTCCAGCCCTGCAATCATTTTTGTGGCCCTCCTCTGAACCTGCTTTAACAGATCCATGTCTTTCTTGTACTGGGCACCCCAGAACTGGAGACCCCAGAACTGGACACAGTACTCCAGGCGGTGTCTCACAAGAGTGGAGTAGTGGGGAAGAACCACCTCCCTCGACATGCTGGCCATGCTTCTTTTTATGTGGCCCAGAATACTGACAGCTATGGTGTTTGTGCACAGTGCGATTGGCTTTCTGGGCTGCAAGTACACATTGCCAGCTCACATCCAATTTTTTCTCTGCAGGGCTGCCCTCAATCCATTCACCCCCAAGTCTGGATTGATGCTGGGGATTGCCCTGACCCATGTGCAGGACCTTGCAGTTGGCCTTGTTGAACCTCATGAGGTTTGCATGGGCCCACTCCTCGAGACTGTCAAGGTCCTTCTGGAAGACATCCCTTCCCTCTAGCAAATCAAAAGATGAAAAATGGTTTTTCATGTTTCACAGATGAAAGATGGTTTTGATTGAGTTCTAACCTTAAAAGCAGTCAGCAGGACTTCTTTCATACATATTTAATTGTAGTCAGGGCAAACTGTATTTAAACTTAGTCTTCAACATAATAGATTTATACAGTGGAAAGAGGCAGCACTCATAAGGTTGTTTTGAAAGCAGAAACTTGTTTTATATTAATTCGTATCCATAATCCGTAAGCTAAGACTTTTGTTGTTGTTTTTTGTAAAATACAAAGTATATCGCATTTCAATTCTACATATTGAAGACATAAGGAAAATGTAATACATACACACACATCTTTCCTAGAGCTAGTTACAAGCAGGTAGATATTCCCAAAAAGATCATAAAGTCAGGAACATCTTAAGAAATGCTTTTTTACATTTCCCATTTCCTTTCAGTTAAAAAAAAACCATGCAAACAATTTTTTACATGTAATGAACATATAGTAGGAAAATTAACATTTAGCAAAGAAAAGTCTCTTTCATTTGGTTTCAACTTTTCCCTCCCCACAAATACAGAAACATTCTAAATCAAACCAATCAAATGATGCTTCAGGATTTCTTCCCACATATTGACTGAAACCAGTTCTGGATTCACAATTTTCAGAAAGAAAATGGAAGTTTTCAGTGAAATTGCCATTTTAGTAGATAAGAAGCATGTTATTTCACCATACTGTCTCCCATGAGCAAATATTCCTTGAGCAGGGATCTCCATCAACCCCCCATTTTAACAACAGTTCAAGAAGTATGTCTCAGTGGAAAAAGGGACCAAAAAAGCAGTAAAGTATGACAATGTTCTATGCAAAAGCTGTTCAGAAATGCAATGTTGTACAAAGTATATCAATACACAGTTGAAGATGAAAACATAAATAGCAACTGAACAAGTAGCTTGATGAACATAAGAGGGCTCTTTGTGATTTTTTTTTTTTTTTAATTTTTTTTGAGTCCAGTGATAGCCACAAGTCATTTAAGTAACAGAGAATTTCAAGTAACGTCTAGCAAAGATACCTGATCCAGTAACACCATGGGTAAAAAAAGAGATTGTTCCAAACCTTATGCCTGTGGCCAAGATCTACAAAGAAGAAATACATAAGAATTACATTAAAGGAAACTGGACTCTTCTTTTTTTTTTTCTTTACATAATCTCATTCCCTTTAGAAATTAGCAAATACCTCCCTATTCGCAATTAGTTATCAGTGGTTGTAAGTTATCAAGATATCTCCAGCAAGTCCCTTCAGATGGGTTATTTCTTTCAAGGGAAACCCAATTTCAATCACATATTAAACATACCCTTTCTACCCCACTGGACATTTTTAAAGAGCTTCCCTTTTTATCGTCCTCAAGCCCATGGACTTTCAAATCCTGACGGAATTGAACCCAAGTTCTGAATTACTTCTTTAAGCAGCCATTACAAGGTAGGGTGCTGAAAAACAGAAACAATGAAGGGTTAAGCCCGTTTTACTACACCTCCACAGCCAGAAGAAAAGGCAGCTCTGAAGCTCTGTGCCAGCACCGGCCATTGTTCACCAAAGAGCGCAAGGCTCAGCACAGTGCTCAGCACAGCCCGTCAGGGCACGTGGCCTCTAATCTGCGCAGTGCTCGCCATCCCTCCAACACGCCGCAGCCACCCTTGACACCCTTACTTTCCGGACCACGGTTGTGTAGGCTTGGGCAAGGTAGCGACAGGGAGGCGGACCAAGGCGAAACACAGGGTTTGAAGGGGGATTAGCGATTAACCCCGGCACGGTTTGAAGGGGGATTAGCGATTAACCCCGGCAGCAATGGAGTGAGGCTGGCAGGCTGAGGCAGGCCGGGAGGCCCCACTAGCTGCTGGGGGTTGCTAGGCAACTCGGGCCTACCGCTGCCCCCGGGGCCTTCAGCGCCGGCTGAGGGGTTTCGGGGAGCTGACAGGGCAGGGGTTTTCATCAGGCTACAGACAGGCAGGCACATATATACATTATTGTAAATAGGGCGGGGGGGCAGGGGGAACAACCACCGTGTCACTCTGCTTTCTAAGTCAGAACGTTCAGCGGGTAGCCGGTTTTTTTGTGGGTTTTGGTGTGGGGTTTTTTAATGTTACTGACAAAATCTGGCAACAGTGCACAGTGTAAAAAGTGACATTTTGACTCTAAGGGAGGAATTATTTGCAATTTGTTTTGAACAGAAGCTTAGTTCATGTCAGATGTGAACCTCCAGACAATCATTAGTTTAAACTGCCTGCTATGTGTTTAAAAATTTCAGTCAATTTAGAACTGATCTGAATTGCAAATGGGATGGTAATAAGCCATTAGGGAACAACATATCTTTCTTTCACACTTGCAACCCTCTGCTTCAAGGGGCCTCGGCTGCACTGAAATATGAAAATACCATTTTAGTCATGCGCATTGCTGACAAACAGGGAAGGGTAGGAGGTCCAGACTCAGAAAGCAGCACGCAGAGGACAAGACTGGGAGCCACCGCAGGAGCAAAGAAACAGGTGTAGCCCCTGCTTTGAACAAGAGGCAGCAGCCTGTTTTCCACAGAATAAATAGCCTGACTTGCTGATGGCAAAGTAGAGCACAGGTCAGGCATCTGACTAGCGCTTGGTTATTTTGATTTCTGAGGATCTGAGGTGTTTCTCATCCTCTGTGAAACCATTTTTGTGAAAGAGTGTAGGCTTTGAGTCACCTAAGTTTTTTTGCACAAAGTTACCTGTATTTCCTCAAAATTAGCTGTCTAACAACCTTCTGTGTTCAAACGAGTGAAAAGATACAATTTTTTTCATTCTTGAGCTTTCAGCTCAAGACAGGGCTCTGAAATACAGATCCATTGACTAAGACAACATCTGCATAACTGAAACAGAGTAAACATCTTTTAGATGACAACATTAAACATCATAGGTCCTATCCCAAGTATCTTTTCCCACTGAAGAACATTATAAATCACCTACTGATGGTTTATAGGTGTTTCATAGGTGGAAAGACTTTCTTCTACAGCCTTATAGCCACTCTTGGGTAGCTGTCACTGGTTTTTTTATGCCGCCTCACAAAATTATATACCTTATAAAACTCATGTATTTCATGGTTTCTTGAGTCTGCAGCTGAGGCTGACTGTACATCTCATCATACCAGCTGATAAGCAACCTACTGTGCACATTCAAGCAGATTCCCATGCAGCTATGATGAAGGGAGAAATGCAGACTTCTGATCTGCATCTGTAAAAGTTGAATGCTGGTGCTTTAGTACCAACCAGCGCAAGTAGATATTCCCACACCACTGGACACTCTTGCAACCCTAGAGCTGAACGGTTTCCTGATGGAATTCTGGGACCCCATCCTCCCTGAAGCTATAAGTCTAAATACAGTTCCTGGAGATTTTGTTTCTAGAGAACCTCTTTGTTGAGGGAGAACTAGCCCAGAGACACCTACAGCAGACTGCAGAGACTCTGCAGAGTCTCACTTCATGGGAGGTCCAGCTGACCCAAATGCTGCTGTGTTAGCACACATGCTGGACTGGATTTCTGCAGAACGTGCTTTCGTTCTTAGGAGAGCACTTTAGTGGATATTCCATTAATTCTTTCATGGCACATCCACTCAATCCCCTCTGCTTTTCAGAGATAACACCTTAAAATTGCTGACTCCAGGTGAATTTGGACATTACACCACATCTCAGCTTTCCTAGAAGGTTCATGTCAGCTTCTGTCCAGCTGGCAATATGCTAGAAAGGGCATTGCTTGCACAGTATCTTTACTGAACTGCCATGCAGCGGAAAGGAAGGGAGCAAGGTCAAATGGGACAAAGTTAGACTGCTGAGCCAGAGACTCTGCATAAGAAGTGGGGAGCTAAGCAAGGAAAATACAATTCAGGTAAAACTATGGGAAGAGATGAGTAGTACAAGAGCTTGATTAACTAGCTTCCCACCCAGAACTGAAAAAAAAACCTCTCAGTCTGAGCCACTCTGCCTCAAACTGTACCTGCTAGCACATACCAAAGCCAACCTTAACATGGGCTAATTCTATTGACACAGTTTTCTAAATCTTGGTGTACATACACATATAAATATGTACATGTATAGCTTATTCCACTTTGACACTTGAAAGAAATTCTATCACATGAATATTAAAAACAAAGGGATAAAATATTTTCAGTATTCAAAATTTCATGTAAAAAGGCTGTAGCAATATGAATAAGCTTCAGACAGGGAAAACCGGAGTTTTTGTTTTGGATCACTTCTTCAAGGACAGGTACACCTAAAACTACTTGAGTGTGCAGACTTTGCAGATAATTCTGCACCAGCAAAAGTAAAGAATTCTGAACTCTCTTTCCTGGGAACACAGCAGACTATTCATCTCCCTCAAAGCCACATGAAGTAAATTAATCCTTTCCAATTATCCTTGCAAGGTATATTTGGGGTAAAAATTCCCTACTTTCATACCTACATGTGTGGAGCTTCCACTCATTTTAGTAAGATAAAAGACATTTCCAATTTGGATCTTTGAAAAGGTCTGATATTCAGTATTTATTATTATAGCAAAGATTAAGAACAGTGCTACTGAACTCTAATATTTAAAGACTTACTCCTTTCAGAAGTTGTATTATGGCATATGACAATTAACATATTCCCAGAAATACCTTTCAAGCAAAAAATTTCCTGTGATAAATACAGAATTAAAGATGGTATTATATGTTAATTCAGTTGGAAACAGAATACCTCCAAATCTAAACTCTAGCTACTTACAATTTCCCCAGCAATGGCAAAGTCATAAAAAAAAGAATATCCAAGCTTTCCTATCATTACATATGGTTTAAGCAAGACAGTGCACAGAATAAGATACTCAGAATCTAGCAATATGTTGTAAAGGAAAAAAAATATTGAAATCCTTTGCTCTGTGCTCCTTTTTCAGTGACTGTAGTCACTTCTGTATTTTTGTGTCCTTAGATGAGGTATTCAATATTTATTCCATCAATTACCCTGGCAAAGTGTGGACATGCCAAAGTGCATGCTCAAAACATATTTTATTTTCCACACACAGATTGTTTAATATTCATAAATGGGTTCGTGCATGTACAAGTTACCCCCTGCACATACACCTGCATAATCTAGCAGTTTAAAGGTACACTTCATATAGGGAAACTGTTGAGATTTCCATATCTGCTCCATTTACATTTGAAACTTGACTTCCATGTAAAGGGTTCTTATCCTTATTTGACATGTGGCACAAGCCAAAGATCTGCAGTTGTATTTACTGAAAGGAAACCAACACAAACAGTGAAAGGGAAAGATATTAGCAACTTGGGAGATGTGATTTCTTGGACTTTTAAACATGTGTGTGTGTGATAGTCGTATACTTTTTTGTGTTAGATATTTTGCTATCTAAATATTACTTTTCACATGACATAGTCCTGAGAGCATGTAGTATAAATTTTCATATATCAGTTATGAAAAGATAGTCATGTGAATGGAATCTGAAAGACAAACAATCATCTCTCAGCTGCAACTGAACATAATCCAAACAGAGAGTAATATTTTGGTTTGGTTAAAGAAGAATGCTACAGGAATCAAAGGCTCAGACCTACATTCCTTCCATGTGTGGATACTCCTATTGACTTCAGTGGGATGGCTAATGGAATATGGTATAAACAATCAATACTATATTTTAATCCCCAAAGAATACCAACATAGATGTGTGATATTCATGTGTATAAAAAATACAGAAGAGAATATTATTGCCGGTAACACTGATCTGACTTACCTGAAAACAGAAACGAGGAAAGTTTTGTTCTTTGCATCCCTAATTGCCTTGTATCAGCTAAGTGGGTCACAGGTTTCAGTGTAGAGACGTGACCACCATCTGCTAAGTCAAAATTTACATAATGCAGACTAGATGATTCATGAGAGGTAAGTCATACTTTGTTAGTGCACAATTGAGTAAAGTGGGGAGCAGAATTCTCCTCTCAGAACAATTAATATTCTATCTCTCAATGCACTCTACAGATAACCCAAAGATTGTGTGGATTCACAGAAGGTTCACAGCAAAACCACAAAGAAATCTGATGTATAGAATCGTAGAACCATAGAATGATTAAGGTTGGAAAAGACCTCTGAGATCATCTAGTCCAACCGNTATGCTTCACTAGGACTAGATGCATTACCTATATGAGGTTCTGCACTGAAATTGTCTTCCATCTTGATACTCAGACTAGATGCTAACATAGGATCACCCTCATTCACCTTGTGCAACTCCCTTGGGCTAGTGGCAACAATACTAACTTGCCATAGAAAAAACAGTCTATAAAATTGCCAGGAAATACAGAACTATAGTGCAAAGATATGCATTCTCTCAAGTAAAAGCAAGCAAATACAGGTTTAGGTGATATGCAAATCAAGCCTTGAAAAACACAGTCCTTGAGGGTGGGTCCTTGCAGGGATCTTTGATATTGAAATAAATTCTAATCAATGTACTCAAGGTTCAAATTGTGAAAATTCAGTTCTTGACTCTAAATCTGTCTGTATCATTGCTAGTAGATATTGAAGGGGTTTCCAAACCAGTTGTTCAAATGATGAACACTTCTAGAATTGTCTTTGTGTGAAAATACTGACATGCATTCATTTCATTAGAAGGGTTTCATGGCCTTTTCCCAATAGAGGACTCATAAGGAAAAGCACTGTGCACTGAGAGTCATCCAAATTCTTCCAGAGAGCAGCAAATTCTTAAGACAGTACCCCCAGAGGGAAAAGAGAGAAGTTTTGGAGCCAAAGTCCCACCTCTTACAGTGTTGCTGGTTTTGGAGTACCCAGCTGAAGTCCGTCCAAGCTGCTTCATGGTGTTGTGACACTGTCCATGCTATACCTGCTGTGGTAGATAGAACCGACTGCCCTTCCCATAAAGTTGGAGCCGAACATGGTATTGCATACAAAAGGTGATGTATAAACACAGACTCACACAAAACCCCATATAGGTTTCTACAAGAGAAAGATAGAAAAAATTAAGGCAGCTGCTTCCCACAACCACCACCTGGATGCAGGAAGGGGGAAATCTGCATGAAGAGTGCCTCCTCCATGCATATCTACAGAATTCAATCCAGCCCTTCATTTCCCATCTTCCGAACATGGTTTTTATTCAATCAAAGAATAAGACATGACAGGATGCCTGTGGATATGAGATAACATGTGCCTTAGGGCTAGTAACAGAGAGGTGTGAAGGTAACAACCCCAAATGTGAAGGTGAAGACAATGATGCAAAATGCAATTCATCTCATGCATACGCAAGCCTAGAAGTCCTGTTATTGTAAACATAAAAAGTCTTGAACAACAACCCCCACCCCCACCCCACCCCCCACAAAAAAAGTCCTTTCCCTGATCAATCTGTGTAAAATTTTCTATCCTCATTGAGCCAAAATAGAACACAAAGTAAGAAGTGGACAAAAATAATCACAAAAGAACTTCTTTTAAAGCTGAGCATGTCACATTACGGTAATGTACAGAAAGGAACGACTATGTTCCTGGATCACAGTGTTATCAAATGATTGCTCAGAGACAGAATGCAGTGTGAAGCCATAACATCTTGCTGTGTGTCGCTGTGGTCACTGCTGTCCTCTCTGCTTCATTCACTTTGCTGAACTGGTATGTGGGTGGGACCTGCTTTCAGATGACATTTATTTTCATTCTATTTCATTAATGCACAATGTTAAACTGCCTTATTCTTGCTAACGTGTCCAAGCCTCCAAACTCTCAGTTGTATGGACAGAATTTTTCCCTCAATGCTATGACAAGATTTAAGAAAGATGGGATAGGACACACAAATAAGGATTTATGTGAGTAAGACCAGGTCTTGTGCCTTAAAATACATTTAATATGTTTCACAGAGAACCACCAAGTTATACTCGAAGTAATTGTTCCTGTAGTGGGTTTTAACACTCTGCCAAGCAACAGACAGATCAGTCTTAAAGTGTTAGTATTTACAGTAAAATCTTTTTTTTTTTTTTTTTTTTTACTTCTAACATTCTGTTATTTAAAAAATTTAAGCCAAAATGAAACAAATACAATCACTATTAATATGCCACAGAGCTACTTTGCAGTTTTTCTTTCTGCTTCATAGTGACTTGGTAAAATTAATCTGTTTCATTCTTGAAGAACTTTTACATAGGAAAAAGAGGAATTGTTATTCAGAGAATGACACTTCTCTTCCATTCCTTTCCCTCCCCCTCTAAAAAGGCAAACTGCAAAACAGAAATGTAAAATCTCTCATGGTATACACGAAGAGTTCTGCTTTGTTTCTAATACAGAAAGATGGTGGGAGCTGGGAGTGCTAGGGTTTTTTTGGTTGTTTGTGTGTTTGTTTTGGGTTTATTTTTAATAATTTATCAAAATACGAACTTTTGCAAATGGTGAAAATCCATTTCCCTACATCTTGAGAACTGAGTGCTTAGAACTTGGCATTTTGTAGCTAGGCTATGTCTGACAAATAGAATATATCTAGGAAACTGGGAAATATTACGTGAAATATCAAGGAATATTTCCAAGACAAGACATCCACTGGAGAGGCAATCCACCTCTCCCTGTATCTATGTGCCTTATATGACTCTAGAAAATACTATTCCAAGATATTAAGGCTCATCTCATCTTTAATGTCCCCATTAAGGCAGGATAAGGATTCATCCACAGAACAGTAGTACAAAAGATGACATATCTTCACAATTCAAGGAGGTAGATGACGTGATTCCAAAGCAGTCAGTTAACTCACTGCCTGGAGCAGCTAGAGAGGACTGGTGCGCGAAGTACCAAGAAGGATGGACTTCAACAAGTGTCGCATCTGTCACAGCAAAGCGGTGGGCCAGCAGAAAGCCCACAGTAGACTGTATCCTTCCTGTTGAAAAGGATCAAGAAAGATCAGCATGTCAGAGGTAGTTATGGAGCGTGCACTACCAAAAGAAGATTGTGGGGACAGATATGTGTTCTAAGAGTTAACCTGAAACACAGCTGTGCACTTTGCTGGCATATAAGCCTAACATACTTAATCAGGTAATTTATGCAGTGTAGAATACAGAAGCATAAATGTCTATCTTCTGGCACTAAGTCTGTTAACATTAAAATTAGATATGTCATCTATACCAGTATGCATTATTTTACTCACCATTACATATTTATTCCTTTATCAGATTTTTGTCTAAATTAGCTTCACTGAACACAAAAGACCTGAATAATTTGATATGCAATAAATGTGTCCTTGTAGCCTTATTATTTCCTTAAATAGAGAAAAGAATATGGTTAGATTAGCTCAAATGACAATTCACTGTCTTATATTAGGTTCACTAGGTTACAGAGGGAAACATGCATGCACTCCCAAATGAAAGAGTTCAAAAAA
>VZTL01064089.1:0-26909 GCA_013400535.1 Scopus umbretta
TTAATTTATTTAAAAAAAACCTCACCAAGACAGTAAATCTTGCTCAGAAGAATTAGTGGAGGAAGAAATAACACTCACACCGCATTTATAATGTTGATTGCAAATTTATATTCACACTCTCTAGCACTAATTCGAATGCCTTCTTCAGAAGGACAATATAATTCGTGTTTTAGGGGATTCTTTGAAAATCTATTTAGAAATAGGAAATGGTGAGGGGGACATCATGAGAGGGTAAGTAAAATGGGTATGGCAAATAATGCAAGATAAGTCAAACTAAGCAAAAATACAGTGCCTCGATCTTCTTAATTTCCATATAAAGCTCCCATTCCCTTTGTGTTAAGACAGTATATTCTGCCAAACCAATCAATCTCCCCACTGTTAATTACCTTACAAAGTTAAGTTTGAATTGTAGCATTTGCATCATGCAGGTGCTGAGACTTCCTAGGTTTTCCTGGTGGTTTGTTTTTTCCGTAAGGAAAGGTTACATGCAGAGGTGCATGGCAAGCACATTGGAAGTACAGTTTTGAATTAATCTGTTCAGAGCATTAATCCATTGCTAAGCTTCCTTCGCTCCTGTATGATACATAATCGAAAGCTGGGATCACGGCTGCTTGAGCAATGCTTTCCCTCACATCTGCATTCAGACACAAAGAACTCAAAGGCCACCAGCCTTAAATAACTCCTCTAACTATGTGTTCAGTGATCTCCCCACCAGGAGTCAATCCAGGGTCTCTGCAAATTTCCATATGTTTGAAGTTTTCCTCTCCTCTTTTATCTTTGTCTGAAAGCTGTCAAAACGCAGCTACAATTTCATAGGGTAATGAGGAAGAGATTAAGGAACGTGCACATCTGCCACCTAAATACATGCAATAAGGAGAACATAAAATAAATAAAATTAGGATCCCATAAAAGCAAACAGCAGCCACTAAATTGCCAGCACTGTCGTCTCCTGCACCAGGCGGTGCACCAGGTTAACTCCTGCACCCCTGAGCTGCAGCAACACTGCCTCCCACGAGCCACAGGCCCACCCACCAGCAGCTCCTGGGACATTTTTGCTATGGCTAGGCTTGTGTCCAGGGGTGTAGATGAACTGGAGGGAGGGAGGTGGGGTGGAGAAACCTGCTCTCCATCCAGTCCAACCGCCCTTTCCAAATGGGACATAGGCTCAATCACTCTGATGCTCTGGCAGGTCTTCCCCAGCTGTGGCTCATCTTTTGCATAGCTGATTGGAAACCCCTGAATTTCAAATCAGCTGCAAAACCCAAAGCAGAGTCTTTATGCAGCAAATTAAAAATCCACCAGTATTAAGCTTAAGATATTGGCATCTTGTTCTTTGGGATTGCGCTAGAATCATGTCTAGAAACACCAGCTGCCCTCAGTTTCCCATATCTCTGCAGGACTGAAGAAACCAGCCAGAGCCTGTTCGTGGGCAGGAGAGTTCCAGGTACATGAGGCATGTTGTTAGGCCTATGGGCTGGGATGTCCGCACAGCTTTCTCCACAGGAGGTAATGGAGATTGTGGAAATGGGCTCATTCTCTTTGCATTTCAGCAATAAAGTCCTGGAAAAACCCTAATTTTCAACCTTTATCCAGAAATGGTTAAGCTTCTAAATTGAATCCATTATCACCCAAATGAAGACACATACCAGTAAGCTAATTATGTTTCTTACCAAACTCGTGAATAATTAAATATTTTAGTGTGATGTTACAATTTGTATTTATTATCCTTTGCTAAGGAGCGAAATTAAGCATAATGAAGCCTGTTAGTGTGTCTCTTCAGAGATGAGCCCATGTTACAGGCACCTATATCATTTGCACCAATGGTGATTAATGGGTTTAATTTACTTGACTTGCATATGTTGGAATCCGTGAGGGGGAGAGAGAAGAGAACTCAGATTGTTAAAATCCTTTTAATTAGACTAATAATGCCAAGTTTGCATGTGTTTACTAGGGTCCACTATTAATTAGTTTTAGTAGGCTGTTTTCTGAAAGGTGGCACTGTAGCATTTAGGCATGTCTTATGATCCCAGGAGAGCTATTAAGATGACAAACAGAGCATGACATTACACATAACCACAAACAAACAGCCTTTAATCTTTCTGGATGAAGAATTGGGGGTAATTGATGGACAAAACACTTCCTGTACTGTAGCTGCCTCTCCCTCTTGTTGCCTTTACTGGGTGCTATCCATTTGGCTATGGCACAGGCTCGGCAGAGCGGTCCATTCTCAGCGATAATAGAGCTGGAGGTTAGTTCGGGGTCTCAGCTCCCACAAGACTGACAGCTGAGTGAGCCAGGTGCTCACATCTGGGGTTTCACAGCTAAAATAGCTCCTCCACCCCCAGGAGACAGCAGGCTGGACAGATTGGTCCCAAGGGCAAACAGCTTTCCCCACAGGCACCTGGATGCTTGGCCCTCAGCGACACGACAACAGCTCTTGCGCTTATGCTGGGGAACCCAGGGCAGCCTGGCTGCCCTCAAGGCACCATGAAAGCAAAACTCACCATCTCATCTGCTCTCACAAGGGGGGACAACTGAGAGAACGAGGGGCAGATTCCATCTCTGATTAGATGGCAGGTCAAGCAAAAAGCACTCTGCCAGGTAGGGTTAGGGAAGGGAGGCAGGGATATCACAGTTGAGGAGGGCAGGTGTAAAGCTCCCTGGCATAATTTGGCTCACAATAGCATGGAGGTAAGAAATGCATCTTTCCATACAATGCTATTGCTGGTTACCACACTGATTTTCTTCCATCATCAGAACTCAGCACAATCAGTGGGCAGGGAAAATTATGTCCAGTTACCCCATGTGAGCACTTGGCACCATGATCTGTATGCATCCCCAACCCAGGCGGCAGGCAGGACCTGAGCCAGAGCTGATAACAGCAGCTGGGTGGAGCACAGGCTCTCCAGTTTTTTTCCTAACCCATATCAGCCACACTGTGCCATCACAAGCAGCCTTTGAGCTGCTCTCAGTCCATAGAAGCAATAAAATTCCTGCTTCTTTACTGCTGTGAACCTGGAGTTCAGCTGCACTTTCAACAGGCATTTATAACTGTTAGCAGTTTCACTGCTCATATGGATGTCTAAAGGATTGAAGATTTCAGTCTTCATGTGGCTTTGTTCATATTAAATACCTGTCAGTGTACTAATGTGTGGAATTTGCATCCATATCTGTGGAGACATTTTGCATGCAGAACAAGCAGCGATTGTACAATAAAGATCCATAGTGCAGACAGGAACTGTAATAGAGGAAAAATGTCTTCAGTCTATTCTTTCTGCAGCCCTGTCACACTGTCCCCAGGAAATATGGGTGAGCACGTGGTTCACGTCCCTAGGCTATAGGTTTATTCAGCTATAATGACAAAGGAAGTTAGCTCCTGCGTGAAGAAAACAGGAGGGGAGTAGGGCTGTTTTGGGATATGGACCAGGTCAGGAGTTTGGAAGCCATGTAACCCTGTGGGAATGGAAAGATGCATTTTATACCACCTTAAAATCTATATACATGGAAGGGGGAGGGTCTGGAGTTACCCAGTTTGGAGGATCAGCTCTACAGGATCAAAAGAGAGATGGATG
The DNA here is from genome assembly GCA_013400535.1 of Scopus umbretta. Taxonomy (NCBI): domain Eukaryota; kingdom Metazoa; phylum Chordata; class Aves; order Pelecaniformes; family Scopidae; genus Scopus; species Scopus umbretta. The sequence continues at coordinate 3,573 of VZTL01064089.1, forward strand.
CAGCTGTAGAAAGACTGTGTCTCTGCAGATCTCCCAAGGCTGGGGGCAAACGGGTGGATTTGGGACACTGGAGTCACCACATGGATCCAGAGCAGAGGAACTACTTAGGAATGAGGAATTTGGGGTTAGTTTCATGCCATGAACACTTTCAAATAGGTAGTATTACAACATGGCCTCAATATCATCCATTTTCTTAAAAAGCTCTACTCCCACCATCCATGGCAGAGTCAGGAGGGAAGGGAATAAAAGGCCTTGCTCTTCATTGATCCGTGCCAAACAGGACACAGACACCTGGCTAGGTTTGCTGTTCCCAGTTCTGCTGGCCATGCTTAAATAAGAGTTATTGCTCTAGACTTTTCTTGCTTTGTTGCTCATTTACAAGAACTGCTTATGAAATGGCTTTGAGCTGGCACCAAAATGAGCCCGTTTGGAAGCTGGAGCAATTGGCAAGCACCTGTGTGTTGGGATACCCCGAGCAGAAGTGGGACTGAACATGTGCTGCTTTCTGCCCCAGCCAAGTACCCCTGAGCCATAGCATCTGGGCTTGCTCAGCAGCACCCACACATGGAAAAGCCACAATCCTGCCCACAGGTGGACACACGAGGCTGGTTAGTGCATCTTCTGAGGGTAAATAGTTGTATACAAGTAATCATTTATAAGTTGCTTATTTATTTCTCCTACCATTTAAATACTTGCAACACAGATCAGAGCAAGACCCTTTCTAGCCTAATATCGTCTCTCCAAAGAATCCAGTAACAGATGCCCTATTTCTTACAATGACTGCTTGGTCTTGATTTATCCAATGTCCTCAGCTGCTAGAAATCTGAAAACCAGAGAATCATTTAGTGGTCTCCAATGGACTTTTCTTCAATTAATTTCCTATTGTTTTTTATTCCCTTGGTCCTGCAGTATCCTGCGGCCACGAGTTCCGCAATTTTATTATGCATTTCCTTTTTTGTATTTCTGCTCAACAGTGACATGTGATATCTCCCTTCCTCTGTCACATTTGTGAGAAATTCAGAATAACCATTTCCTGACATTTGTAATAGTAAAAAAGGTTATTTGCTTTTCAAAGGGGGAAAACAGGTTATATCTGTAATAAGATCAGTGACTTAGGGATACTAAATACATACAAATTACCTGAGTAAATAATTGCTTAATGTATGTTGTTTGATTCTTTGAGAAATAGATATTGAATCTTTGAGCATGACATCCACCCAGGGATACCCATGGAATGAATAGTAGCTTTTAAGAATTTAGTGGAGCTCAAAAGCCAGAGATGTCAAAAATCCCTTTTGATTTATTGCTGAAATGTACTGACAGGTTAAATAATGTCATTTCCTACATAATAGGAAGCCTATTTATTGTTTTGATTTCTATCTGGGTAGCAAGAAGTCTGTTCTCTTGATAGAGGTGTCTAAAAGTTTCCCATGTTTGAGGATGCTTTTCAGAGAGACTGATCACATTAATTCACCTGAGTGGTTCATTGTACCTTTGGTCCCTACAAATTAACTATTATTTATTTAATAACTTTTAATATACCTATCAATTAATGGTCTTTAATATTTTCCACCCACAGCCTTCTGGCTCTGCTTGTGAGCAATCTCTAAGGTAAGTTCTGGCTGCCTTTGTCCATTTTTGGGGAGAAAAATCTCAGTAAACCCAGGTTCATAAATTGCAATAGCCCTACTAGGGTAACTGAAGCTAGATCATGTTTGAGGGGACCAGTCAAGCTACAAACAATGCCATATTCTGCTTCACTTCAGTTTACCTATGGAAGCAACAATAAAACCAGAAATGCAGTGAGCCCTCCCCCACAGAAGGGCATAGAGCTTACATTGAGCCCTTGCTGATGCACGTCCCTTCACTCCCTACTTCAGCTGCTCAACTCAAGTATTCAAAATGTACTCCCAGCCTTGTAGTCTGTTTGCTTAATTCCCACAGAAGACCTGCTGAGTTGTTTTCAGGCTAAGCAAAGACAGATCAGGAAAGCAAAGCCTCAGAACTCAAGCCTGAAAGAAACATCATGTTCCCACTCTCTAAAGTGGGAGTCAGGGCAGATACATCTTGCAAACTTCACAAGGACTGCCGAATAAGTGAAACGTTTGAGGCAGAGGAGTGCACAGCTGGCAATGCTGTTTGATCTATTTGCTAATCTATCTGTGGCAGGCAGCCCTCTGCATCTCAAGCATAGGTTTTCCTACATCCCCCCACCTCCATAATTTTATTATCACTTAGATGAAAGCTGGTACTATCATCCTTCTGACCAACTGCTATGCATTACCAAGGAAGACTGTCCTAGGGAAATATGTCCACATTTTTAAAACATTTCCATTCACACTTAGCTCACTTGTTTCCTCCACTGTGTCACATTATCCTGATTCAAAGTCCACTGAAACCAATGGAAAGGCTTCCCATGATCTGGTCCAGACCAGGCCAGTGGGTATTTCTTCAGGCCCCTGGTGGAGGCAATGCTTTGAGAATGGGGCACCTAAACCCTGAGCTCATCTACTGTGTCAGCATCCACCATGCCTTGGAGATGCTGAAACCATCAGCAGTCTAGTCCATAAATAAACAGAGCTTAAATTAAAGCAATAGCCACAGAAGAACAGAACCATTAAAAAAATGCTAGGAAAGAGTTGGGGGGGTGGGGTGGGGGGGAAGGCAGAAAAGAGTAGAGAAAGTACCAGGATGTTTGCAAGTCCCTCTTTCTGTGTTTCAGCCCACATCAGAGCAGCTTGTACCTCGATGGCACCACTCAGATGAGCAGTCACTGCTTAGCACAGGTAAGGATCACAGCTGAGCCAGAGATGCAAATCTGATTGCCACTATAACAAACCCTCCAGCAACACCTTACCTCATCTGTTTTGAGTGAGCATCAAGTGACCATCAAGACATTATCTGACAAGTGATGTGCCTACGGAATGAACTGGCTGTGTACCGGCTTCCTTCGGCGATGAGTGGAGGAGTTAATAGCAAATAAACCTATCTTTTTGCCATTTACCAACTGCTAGGCTATGAGCTGGCTTTTCAATCAGACCTTGTCGGCCTAAATAGTAACACATCACTCTGAAGTGGTGTTCTGGGATTTGAAAGGAGACACACTGCAGATTATTCAAGGAAAATGGGATACAGGCATTCATTTCTGTTACAAGCATATCACTGCAGTTTTCACCTGGTGCTTTGCACACAGCCACAGTTTAAAATCTGCCTTGCAATCAGAAATGAACTGGTACATTTCTCCCACAAAATAAATATGGATAAAAGCATGGTTTTTTTTGGCCCAGGTTCCTTACCTGGCTGCCATGAGCGTATGGCCATAAACAAAGTACCCATCGCAAGAACAGATTACAGAATCATGGTAAGTGTTTCTGGCACATACCACCTTCAAGTGAGGAACCTACAAGGTTTCTTCTGTGAAGATTTTGAGCACTCTGAGACATTTTGTCCTGAACTGGGATAAGATGAACTCTCAATTACGCTTAGATACTAAGAAATCTTTCAGTCCGAGTCAGCTAGTCATTGATATTTCTGATAAAGTTTTGGACTTAAAGCTGAGCAAATTGTGGATTAGTTAACATTTCAAACCATGATGTTATTTCACGTTACAGAAATAATTTTAACCTTAAAAAAAAAAAGTGAAATTGCGTGCTTTTAAAGCGCCTTCAAATTCTACTAACAAAGACCTATAGGACTCACAGTTCAAAAAACTAAAAACCACCTACACAAACTATAGGCTAGGCTCTGTTCTCCAGGACCTAGTTTCTCAATAGGTTAAATGAGAGAAATATTGGTCCTTTGACATACGTGAGGAAATATGCTTATTTTTAATTCCTCCTGGCAGGTAAAAAGTACCTATCACAGCAAGAACAAAGACACCTAAAAGAAAATACCAGAAGGTGGTTATGATGATAAGCTTATTTTCATTACAGTAGGATTATATTTTAAACCTTTGATTAGACTCTTAAAATTTCAGAACATGCTTCATCGATCCTAGATTTTTAGAACACAAAAGAAAAACAAGAAGAGGAAGTAAAGTCTTACTCCTATGGATGAACCCAGTTTTGTTGCATAGAGAAGATCGTATTGTAAAGTTACTTAATTACATTCAGAGGACATCTTTGATTCTGATTATGACAAGAATCACGCATGTCTTCATTTAGGAAGTCCTGTTGGAGTCTGTGTGTCCTAAGCACAGGCTCTTTGAAGCATTGCTAAGCGGGGTAATTTTATTGTACGAGTTTTCTTGTAAAAATTATTGTCTTTCTGGATGTCTAATTAAAATAAAGATGTAATAAAGAATTTATGGTTTTAATTAGAGCACAGATCTTAAAGCAATTATAGCGTGATTAATAATTCCTTAACAGGCTTTCTTATACTAGATGAAGAAAAAGGATTTGATCCCCATGAAAAATCAATATGCATTACTCAATTACATTAACGAAGCTACACAAAGCGGTCTAGGTCCCAATTAAATTGCTCCTCATGTTAAACTGGCAATGGAGTCTGTAGTTATTAATGAGTCTCGATCTATTTGTTTAGTCATGGTGGGTTTTTTTGAACTATAGGGTTTGTTTTGGTGTTTTGTTTTTTGTTTGGTTTTTTTTTTTTTTTTTTTTTTATTTATTGGAAAGATGCTGTAACATAGAGATGAGTCTATGGCCTCATCCTGCCTGAATACAATTTCAGAAGACAGAGTGAACATGGTTTGCTCCAGAATCAACAGGTCTGAGCACAAAGCCTTTCTGTTTTGCCTTTACCTATGTTGTGAGCCAAGTCACGGCAGAGGAGCTGCTCATCAAGGCCAAGCAGATGCAGTGCAAGGCACTATGCCCCTTTCTGGTGACCTGTGTTCCCTGCACTCAGTGGGGGGGTTTCAGGGGACCACCAGAATCTAGCCTGACAGCACTCCCCTGGGCCAAACATGCTGCTCCCCTTACTCCATACATAAAGGTCACTGCCAGGAAACTTTAGGGCTGAAAGGTCAGGACCCCAGGTACGTCCAGTGTCTTGCTCCACTGGTTGCAGCTCCAGGTCCTACGCACAGGTGTGGGAGGCCAGCAGCATCTCCAGGAGCTCAGCACAAGGGATCCCTCACCGGGCAGCACTTCATTTTTGCAGGGAAAAGGGAGCACAAAGTGTCCTGTGCTACACCCGCACAATGGTGAACAGAAAGCTAACTGGCCTTGACCCTAACTCAGGCAGGCATATTACAACATGCTTAATTTTAAGTACACAGAGGCCAATAGCATTATTCATGAACCTGAAATTAAAAATAAAAATAACTGAGGGATGACACAATATAGATCTACAGTGAATGGTGAATCAAAGCTCAACAGGAAACAGTTATTCCCTATTTCTGGTAAAAGCAGGAGATCTGGAGAACACAGTGAATGTACCAGGGAGCAGGTATGAAACAAACCAAAGGAAATATAATCTCAAACAACATCCCTGCAGAAGTTTCTGCCAAAAAGATATTGTAAAGGTCAAAAATATAAATTGGTTCAAAAGGGGAACAGGAAAGAGTCACTCACTGATAGGGAGGTTTTCTCTTAATGGTTCAGATGCCCGTTTGATGAAGCCCGTAATACGGGGATGGCCCAAGGCATCAGAGAAAAACCACCTAGACCTGACCATCCTTGTGTCCGTAACCATCAGCAGCTGGTTGCTGTCAAGGACAGGACACTTATACGCAGTACGGCTGCTCTCTTCTTCCTTGGTTCTTTTTTAGGTGATTGATTGGTAAGTATTGACGAGAGGGTTTTGGGTGGTTCAGGATTTAATGTACAGCTTGTGTCATCACTGAAATTTCTACTGAAAATCTTATCTTACCGTTCATTAATAACCTGGTTGAACTGGCAGAGCAGAGAACTAGAGACGTTCATATTTTACAGATCAAATGAACTTTAAAAACAACAATGTAGCTATGCATTCTCTCATGCACAGACAGCTCCTCTGATCAAGTTGCCCAGCAAATGAAGTCGTACTAATTTAAATGTACTACAGGGGGAAAATGATCTCACAAGAGACTTCTAATTTGCCATTCTGTAACATGGATTGTGCTTGGAAACTCACTAATTGATCATTAAGAACACATTGTTATAAAGGTGGACTTCTTGGTGTACGAAGAACAAAACTCCCCAACTTCTGAAAGAAACAAACTACCTCTCACTCCAAATAAATCTAGAGGACGTTGGTGTTTCATTATGTTCAGACCCAGCTATAACAGAACATGGATTTATTTTGGCCCTGTCAGCTTGGGCGCATTGCTGCCTGTGGACCTGAGCCTTCATTGATATCTGTGAGTGATGCTGCCCTACTGCAGCAATGCACAAGGGTAAAGATGCTATTAGAGCTACCTGTAGATTTCAGCATCCAGTGAAACCCATGCATTGAGCCAGATCTCATTTCTTTGTAGCTCCCTTAAAAATGCAGCTTCCTTCAGCCAAATGACTGCACAAATTCACGTTGATTTCAAAGAGTTGGTCAGGTTAAAAAAGAAAAGATTCAGCAACTGCAATGGGGAAGAGTGAGAACTATTTAATTCCAAATTAATGCTGTGATTTGAGTGCCTTAGTGCTGGTTTCGGTTACTTGAAAATCTGATTCTAAAAACCCTTTAGAACACTTCAAAAGGAGTGCGAGGTTTTCCTAAGATTTTCCTTTCATGTTGTTGTCTCTCCTGTTCAACACCTTTGGGTTTTCCCAATACACTGTGGCTGCAGCATTCACCAAAGACACAGGTGAGAGAGGCAGGCAGCACATTTCAGTTGCAAGGTGTACATCCAACCTGAGACAGCTGGCTCAGCAGCCCCCCTTCTCCTCTTGCCATCAAATCTGGGCTAAGACCACCCTAAATGTGGGGCTGCAGGTGCAGTAGAGGAGGTTAGGGTGACAGCCCGGTTCTCTAGACAAGCGTGTAAAGGAATCGAAGTGGACTAGGACTAGTGAACTGGTTAAAGTACTACAGACATGCGACAGCCATTTGTATTTAGTTTTGAATTACTGATGGCAGGATGGGCTGCTGTGGTGTGCCTGGCCTGGATGGGCCCTGCGTAAACACATGCAAGACTTGCAGGAAGGCCCCTTTGTTGCAGGATCTGAGACGAGAAGGGACCACTTGTGTCCAGAGTTTGTCCAAGTAACAGGAGCTGTCAGCACTTCATGCCTTCCAAGGCCATGTCCCGGTTAGTGAAAAGATTTTTCAGGAGACCGTGTTCTGCATCACTGAGGATGACTTTTGGCAAGGTCCTGCACTCAGTTACCTGTCTCTAAGCACCGTCTTCATTTAACACACACCTTCTTCCCGTTATTTCTTTTCATATCCCTTTTTCCATCAGGAAATGATTTGCCTTGGCATGCTTTTTTGTCTTCTCATTTACATGTCTCCTGCAAGACTGAAACTCCAGCATTGATTTTACCACAAGATAATGTTAATAGGATCAATAAACCACAATGACTCTATCAAAGTGTCTGTTCTTCACCCTCCAGGACTGCAGAAGGTGCTTTAGTCTTAAAGTACATCTAATAGACCATCTCCCGCTCTTCTTGTCTACTCTTATGCATGAGAGACTGTCTGTCTGCCAGGTAGAAAACAAATTATTACCTTGCTGAAATAATTTAAATTTTAATACCACTTCAGCACATATAAAATATTACTGATGCAATTAAAAAATAGACAATCAGCTCAATGCATCTAAAAATGGGTGCTGTATACCCTGACAGGAATAAATTAAGTCTGTTGGGAAGACTATTATAAGTACAGATTTCTCCTTAACCTAAAAATTTCTCAGCTGGTAAAAATCAGGTGTTCTATTTCAGTTGGGTCATCCACCATTTAACGATATTTCTAAGGGAGGACTGGGAAAGACTTGGTTCAAAACAAGCTAGATCCTCTGAGGATGCACGTAAGGGTAATTTTCAGTGGAGTAAAGGAAGTTGTGCACTCTTTGGTCTCTTGATTAGTTGTTCCATGTACTATTTTAGACAGATCATTTCTCAAAGGTTGCAAAATAGAAATCGTCCTGGTTACAGGATGGGACAAAAGGTTACAATAGAAAGTTTTTTTCTGGTTAGTCCTATTCAAGTCCTGTGCTGTGCACCCCCAGCAAGCACTTGTGCGGTCCCAAACTGGTTATTGCAGCCAGCTGCAAAGTCAGAGGAGCGAAGAGATGAATAATGTCATCTATCATTTTAAAACAAAATATTTCCTTGTTCTCTTTGTGTTTTATTTTTCCTTATTCTTTTTGCTTCTAACCAATATCTGACACTTGAACTCAAAGCATTTTGCAGACAGGATTAAAAGACCTGAAAGTCGATCTAGTTATTTTCCTCAAGACCATATGAAGTGTTTCAGAGAAACAATAATGACTTTGTTCAGGTTTGTGACCAAAATAATTTCACATTTAACTAGCAAGTCCTGTGGCACTGGTGAGTTTGAAGGCAGTGTAGGGTCTCTGCAGATGAAAGTTGGCCTGGGCTGACACCAAAGGACATCTCTGTGTTCGTGTGAATGGGAACCAGGTTTCTACCTCAAGCAATCAGAATAATTTCACTGACTGATGAAGGTAAGCAAGTGTTACTCTGAAGAGGCATAAAGCTTTTAGACAGAGGATATGAAGGCAGTCTGGCTGGGAAGCAGCAACTAAAAGTCGTCACCTTTCAGGAGACCATGTGAAACGTGGCGGGGGGGGCTCAGACCCTCTCCTGGTAAATGCCTGTCTGAAAAAGCCATGTAAAACCCTGCCAGTCTGAGTAAATCAAACCCAGTAGACTGCATTTGTGAGACTTTACTGGAGATAAAGGGTGAGATTTATAAAGTGCCTGTGTAATTCAGCAACACAAGTGCTACCAAAAATTCTTCCCTAAGGGTTCTTGTAAATCCAAAACCTCTAAAAAACAGATTTTGTGCCTTTTTTCCTATTGATTTAAATGGGTTCTGTGTTATCCCCAGAGCATTTTAAACTTATCAATATATTTTTCCAGTTTTGTTTGTATATGCCAAACAAAGCAAAGGCCTTAGCATTATCCCTATATATAATGAAGCAGATTTATTCTGACAGTTTAAGTTTGCTTAAATTTAAAACAAAGTTCAGGGCACTAAAAACCTAGTTGAGATATTATCATCATGTGATAAATGCCACTTTACCCACACAATTATCTGTTTTCCATCTCTATATTTAAAAAAAAAATCTGGAAGCTTGAAAAATATAGCATTACTTCTATTTAAATATTTAAAGAGCCCCATTATAAAAATTCAGCTCTAAAAATAAGTTGACAGTGAGGACAAGTAGCACAATGTGCTTAGTTACACCAGTGCACATCAGTAATTTGGAGAGGGAGGGGTTTTTAAAGGTCATCTAGAGCAACCTCCTGCTCTATGCAGGAGCCAACGCTTGCTCAGGTCAACTGTGCATTTGTCTTGCTGGATTTGAGATCCTGGAATAACTTCTGATTTATTCCAAATTTACCTTGATGAGGAACTTGCTTATATGGAAAAACTAGGGAAATGTATCCGAATTAAAACTAGACACCAGTGTAAAATTAATTTGTTGAATCGTATTTACCTTTTTCTAGGTATGGTTACTCATGAGTGAAAGAGCAATAATATGATTTTTGTTTCCAAAGTAAATTAAGGAAAGCTCAATTAAATCCAGTCTAGTTCTGTATAAGATTGTCTTTTCAGAGGTTTAATGCAGTTCAGTGAGTTGGGTTTAGAAGATATTTTGGAATGGTTTGACTGAGTGCCTCCAAGTTACATCAAGGACAATACACATGTTTAAAAATTGACTTGAACACTTTTGTGACAATTACAGATAACTTTTTAGTCTTATGGATCCACTTTGGGTTTTAGTTATTTTTTTGTTTGTTTTGGTGTTTTTTTTTGGTTGGTTTGTTTCTTTGTGTTGGGTGTTTGGTTTTGTTTGTTTGTTTTTTAAACTTACCATACAACACTGGAATAGTTGGTTTTAAATTAGAATTTTATCCAAAAGAAAATCCCCAGTTAATCACTCAGAAGAATATTGCAGGCTTACTCTCAGTAATGTCCAAGGGAGACAGGAGGAACAGACCCACTCTATTCCATAGGATTAGCCAGGTAACTAGGGATTGGGACTTAATTTCATTATATAATTATAATTTACCTTTATTTACTGTGACGAGTTAGCTGTAGGTTAGCTTTCTAATGTCACCTTAACTGGCTCTGGAAAAAAGAGCAAGGTGAAATAAGAATGAACATGACGTGCTCAGATAAAAGGTCAAATTCTGGTCTCAGCAAAGCCACCAGCTTCTGTGGTTCCCACCTGGGTGCAAACTTCCCACCAGGGGCTCTGGCCACAGTCTGGCTCATGGAGTCCCCAAGCAGAATTTGATCAAAGCACAGCTGGAGAAATTACTTCAACCTTTTAATAAATGTCCAGCGCTAAGCAGGTATGAACGACTTCCAAGGCAAAACGTCATAGCAGAACAACTGTGAACAGTGGTGAAGTCCGTGAAGGAAATCAAGGCCAATTTGCACTCAAAGAGACAAACACTGCCATTTCTCCCTTCCTCTCCCTTCCCCAATTAGGCATGCTATGCAATAATGTGGATAGCAGATTGGTCTCAAAGAAGGCAAGGACTTGCCAACTTAATAGCACTGTTAAATAATTGCGGTAATTGCTTTCCAAATTTCTAATTTGTGTTTTTACTACACCTACAGTTGAGAAAATCAGATTTTTAAAGTCCATTTTCGGAAGCCCTCTGGAGTTTATTTACAGGCACATTAAGCAAACTGTTTTTGTTTATACAGACTTTATAGACGTAATGTCCTTGTATGAGGATAAGAATGTCCAGAAATGGCAATAAGGGTGAGCGGAGGGCAGAGCTGGTGCAGTGAAAGCCCCCAAGAGCTCGCTGCTCTGCTGGGTGCCTGGCAGATCATTGTGCTCCAGTGCAAAAGTAGCCTGCTTGCGTGCCAGGGAGGATGTTTTCCAGCACTGAGGGAGCTCCGTGGGGAAAAGGATGATCAAAGTAGTGATTAAAGGGGGATCTTGCAGGGTCAAACAGAGCTTCTTTGTTCTTCTGATTTATTTATTTATTTAAACATTTGCACTCAATAAAGCTAGCTCTTCTCTTGAGGACATATCGGCAATTAAACCCTTGCTTGGCTAGCTAGACTGTCTCAGATTTGTTTTAGAAATACAGAAGAAAGTGGTGCATCTAGATTCTGGTAACCTGAATTCTCTCCATGTCATTCGTTTCTGCTTACGCTGTTGAGGTTTTATATGAAGCTGTATTTCCAGAAATGTAGTTGCAAAAAGGCTGGATATACAGTTAAGCTAGTGAAAGGATGCATTTTTTCAGTGACTCAGCACACTCATTATAAATACTTTAAAAAAAACCCAAACATTATGGCCTTCAGTCAAAATTGCAGAAATAAAAAAAAAAGCTAATTACACCATAAATACTGCAGTCCCCATCATGTTTGAGGGTGTAGCACCCACAAGAAACTTGAATCCAAGAAGTCTTTACCTGCAGGGAAAATATTTTTTTATGACTACACAGCCTCTAAGGATAAAATAGGTCTGGTAATCTGTGCATAGGCAGGGAATGAGTTGTGATTTTTTAATAGGAAATATGAGGTTTTAAGTACTACAGTCACCCTGAGGATGAAGGGGAAAAAGCACAAACCCAATAATAAATTTACCCAACGGTAACTTTGCGCCATAAGAAGTGATTTTTGTTTTCCGAAAACTTTGTTTCCCAAATCAGAACCTTAAGATGTTACTACAGTTGAACAATTTTTCAAATCTAATTACCTAAACAGCTCCCACCTTAGAAGACAGTTGGATCTTACTTTACCTGCCCCACTCCATCTAACTGACCCCTCAGTCTTGACCCAAGCACTCGGATGTGGGAAACAGGAGCCAGAAACTCACACATAAAACCAGACTCTTTCCCAAGTTTTCCAAATGTGGACCTTTCTTACAGGAGTTGGCAAGCATTGCTCATTCACTCCGAAGTGCTGGTACAGGGAACATTACCAGACCAAGTCCCCACAAGTAGACATACAAAAATTGTTTTAGCAACAAGTTTTTCCAACTTTAACCAAGCAGTTTTGAGTTGGGGAGTTTCTTGTTTTGTGGGGTTTTTTTTGGGTTTTGGTTGGTTGGTTTGGGGGTTTTGTTTTTTGTGGGTTTTTTGTTTTCTTGTGTTTTTTTTTTTCCCACTGAAACATCTCAGATTTTCTTCTTTTTTGGCAGACTTACACAAACTGCTTCTTTGAAATAACATGAAATGTGAAAAGACCACATTACCCCACCCTGTTCTAGACCATTAAAGAAAAAAAATATTATTTTCCCCCTCACAAAAAAGTATTTGGACTAGCTAGAAAGAGAATTTTTTCAGGCTACTTTTTAGTTTCATAAAAGCCCACTAAGATTTTGTTCACAAAATGATTGACAAGATGAAAATGATTCTTCTTCAAAAGTCTGCAAAAGAGTTTGACCTCGTAAGACCAGTTCCCCAAATGTACTGATGCAAGAGTAGAGTTATTCTGAACAATATAACTATTCCCATCACAATGCTGTTTGCACGAAGTCTCGTATCTCCAACTCGCAGTCTTTACTCACTCATGGCCCTCACAAGGTTGCTCCCACAAGTAAGCCATCTCTCAAGGATTATTGATTGCCCAAAACCGAAAGCCACGTGGAGTCCAAGCAACTTTGATCACAGCACTATTAAACCAAATTAAAATCTGACCTTTTACATTAGAACTTGCATCTCCCAAGCACGTCTCTTTCTCCATCACGCAGGAAGGAGCAGGGCCAGAAGGCACAAGCAAGAGGTATAGACACCTGGTCAAAGGAGATGCCAGACAGCAGAAGGAAGGTGGTCACATCCCTTCTCAGCCTTTAAATAGCAAAGGGTGGTCAGGAGCTGACTGGTCAGGAGCAGGGCAATTTGGCCACACAGGATTGGTCAGGAGCAGGGCGAGTTGCCCACTTGGGATTGGTCAGGAGCAGGGCGAGTTGCCCACTTGGGATTGGTCAGGTGGCAAGTTGTTCTCCAGATCTCTACCATCTGGCACTAACATGTGAGAAGGAGGTATGGCTCCTCTCAGGCTTCTCCTGGAGGTAGCAGCTGTAAAGTTGCTACTTGGGGTTTAACGAGTATGGGCTTGCTCCTATCTCAGAGAAATCTGTAGCAAAGTTCCCATTGCCTGTGGTTGCATAGCATCAGGACAGGCTTGGATAAACAGTGTCCTCCGTTAATAGGTGTTGCTGTTCTTTGCAGAGGGGCACAAAGGAATGCATAAGAACCAAAGGAGAAGCTAGCTGTAGTATTCACACTGCCAACGCAGCCTGAATCCCAAGTGACTGGCACTCCTGAAATCAGTCTGTAGTATAATGTCCTCCTTTGTATGCTACTGCTCTATTTGAAATGACTTATATCAGGCTGAGGAACCTTTTAGTGGAATAAAACTCTATCCAATGCAAGTTTGGTGGTGTATCCATAATGAAATGACAACTTAGTGTCTAGAGAAAGCATCCGTCTTCCAGCATGACTGCACACGGTGGTGAAGTTAAATTAAATGAAATAAATAAAAGTTAATTTTTCTCTCTGCTTGAGGAACTTCAGGTGTTGAAAAACCATGGTCTATGGAGTGCTAGTAGGCAGTCCAGCCATCTTCCCACCAGACCAACATCATCAGAGGATCAGAAATGAAATGCCATATCTTGCACGCAAGTAATGCATTCTGAAAAGGAAACAATTAATTATTGCCAGGTAATATAGTCACAAGCCGATTAGGTGACACAGTGACTAATGCATTTTCTCAATCAGCTCGTAGCTGCAATGAAGACACAGTAAGATTCCCTTTCACTGAAAGCAAATATTAAAACAACATTCATTATCTTTTCATGAAAGGGAAAAAAAACAGTGACCTTGGCAGAATTTCTGTCTCTCCTTCTCCCTCTTTCAAAACAAAACCAAACCAAGGCAGCACCTCCCCTGCCAAGCCCATCAAAAGACAAAGCCCCAGCAGAAAGAAGCATTGTCTTTTTAACCATTCAAGGTGTTTTAAGACGGGACTTTTCTACAGGGATTTCAGAAGCTCCATTGCAGCTGCAGCAAGCAAATGAAGTGAAGCATGGGCCACCGAGTCAGAGGGAACGAGAGCAGACACACTACAGCGAGCTATTTTAAACCATTATCGGAGATCTGTAGCTACGCTCTCCAGCGGCCTGCTTCTAGCTAAAAGGCTTCCACTTGAGTGCTTCAGATCATGTAAGTTTGTTTAATATGTATAATTCATGAAGGGTACATAACACCATCCTTGAATAACTTTTCACTCACCACCTGCTTGACGGGGAGAGAGCTGACAGAGTAGTGTGACTTCAGAAACCTGACATAGCACGCCATGTGTCCCAGGAAGGGACAGGGATCACTCCATTGTCTTAACCCCTTCGTTGGTATGAATGCCTGAGGAAGCCAATTGCACAAGCTAATTCCATGATTAGGACTATTTCCATGTGTTGTCATTACCATTAAAATGAGAGACAGACAAATGGTGTGAAGAGTTATAAGTACTTACATCGTAGTCCTTGAAAAGAGTATGTAAAGAAAATGTCTGGTTTTATAGGCTTTAAAGAAAAAAAATCTATTGCACACCAAAGGCCAAGTACAACCATCCCTACTCAAGCTGAATAGTACCTTGCAACTCAAATAGTCCCACTGAAATCAATTTGGGATTATATAATGCAAGTAAGGAAAGCACCACCTGGTCTTTTGGTAGCAAAATAAGATGTGTAAGGAGCAAATCTTCAGCTAAAGTTAATGTGAGTTGCTTCATTGTGGCTAACAGAGCTGTGTCCATTTACATGAGCCCGCAGTCCACTGTAACAGTCTGCCTATTGTAGAGCACTTGAGTTTTAATTACCAATGGTAAACAGTACGTCCTTAAACTTTATAGACCTTATATATCTGCCCTACTTTATTTTGTAGATAAAAGTCCAACTGTGGCCTGATAGGCAATTTAGGAATGATTTATGGACATTGTCTGTTGTTAGTAACAGTTTGGAAGTTGCTGTGTGACAGAAGTGAGGGGTTTTTTTTCTAATTTATTTTGGGAGATAATGGTTGGAGTGGCACTGTCATACATTGCTTTCCCTTATAAAACTGTAAATATTTTTTTTAGCAGGGTTTTAGAAAAAGGGGAAAAAATATAGGGCAAGACAAGATATAAACAGAACAATGGACACAATAGACAGGACGAAGGATCTAGTGCATGGTAGAGAAAGAGCACTGCTTTCACAATTTATGCTGTGGGCCAGCCATCCCAGCAGTGAGCCTTGTCCCGCTCCCACCCAAATCCCAGGCTATTCTCCCTAGGACTCCATTTATTTTGGCTCCTTTATCACTGAAATGTGCCTCCTGCTGTCAGGCTTGATGTGCTATTTGGATTAAGCATGGACACCTCTCTATTCCATTTAAAAGGCCGAAACAGCAAACACATGCACACACAAGCCAGGACAGGTTAATTTTCAAAATCAGAGTATGTTGGAATTGTCATCCCCCTGTACACGCAGTTGCCAAAATAAATATTTCACGCAAAACAATATTTTGCCTCCTGTGTACAGCAGAGCAGTGAAGTGAAGCAGGACTTCTACCCAGGGCACCCTGAGCACACACGTTTTAGAAGAAGGAGGTTTTTTCTCCCAGGAGTTCAGAGAGGTTTTGTAGTTGGTGGCTTATATGACCCCACTGTGATTTCTGCCCTATGCCAGAGTGCTGAGACTACCTAAAAAGTGATTTGTAAGTTAGACAGAAATAGTGAAATACATGGACCTGGTGTATTGATGCGCGCTTTATCCATCTTTCTGTTACTCTGAAAGCTAGCATGGTTTTCTGCTTTTACAAGGGTCATTTGAGTCTTTTATCTGAGTCAAGTCCTGCTCTTGCTTCCTGCAGGGTGTACAAGAGAAATGACACCGAACGTTATTCTCTTACCAAGAGGTTATCCCTGAGACATGGGTGCTTCCTCGGGACAGCCAAAAAACTGACAGTGGGAAAAAACTGTCCGTTCCTCATGCTGATTGTTACCTGTTTACTGAGACATTGTTTGGAGAGAGAGAAGAGGAGCAAGCCTATTAATGTGATTATTTTGCATCTCTCCCCGTGTAAATCTGAGCAGAAAGGCTGGTGAGGCACTAGGTGCACGCAGGATGCTTTGGCTCAGGCTTCCTTCCTCAGTGGCCCCAACACTGACCTGGAAAGGGGTACAGCTTTTGCTGGCAGGTGTTGTGGGGTTCAGCCACAGTTGTGGGTTGTAGAAACGTTCCCAAGAGGAATGGGAACTTATTCTGGTTAGCTGGGATAAGCAATATAAGTAAACCTGGGAGTTTAAAGGTTAGGGGCTGCTTTTGTGCAGCAGAGCTAAAAGCCAGGCTGCCTCTGAGCCATAGGCTAGAGGGCAAGCTGGAGAGGAGGGTGAGCGCCACACTTATAGCTCTGCCAAATTTCTGGAATCTGTAGGGGACAGCTCCACATTTCACCCAGCAAATGTCCTGGAAAGGGCCCACACCAACTTCAGCTGATTTGATCTATTATTACCTGCTTCGGTCCCTGTCCTTTTCCTGCTTGCCATTGGTGACCTGATTTAACTGCCTGCTGATGAAACTCTGCTCAAATCAAAAGGCTGCCTCGGTGAAGGACTAAGCCATCTCCCAAATAGGCCCATTGAAATATATATTGAAATAGTCTTTAAAAGTTTACAGAGTATTACAAGATCAGTACAGACATGACCATTACTTATTAATTGTTCAATTCAAGGAATAACTATTTGATAGAAAATGGGGTGGAGACCTGGGAAAGAATGACTTTAATGAGAGCTCAGTGACTGATATTTGGAAATATATTATTAAGTTTCTGCAGTGCGGCACTGAGATTTCCCAGTGTCCTCAGGAAAAGGAATAGCACCCTATGGTCTTGTGTTTCTTACAGGGTAGAGACATTAGAGATCTGCCCAAATGCACCCACCCGCTGCTAAAACCAAAGGGAGCTTCAGAAATGGCTTAGCAGGGTTACGCTCTGCATTGCTGAGGGGTGGAAGAGCCTGGACCTTTGCCTCTTGAAGTTACCTTTTCCTCCAGTAGCCTTTTTCCTCCTGCCTTCTCTTCCAGCTGTTCCATGCAACTCCTCAGTCCATGTGACTCCACACTGACGTATAAACAGTTTTTTTCTAAATCCCCCCCCTGTGTTAAAATTAAAAGAAAGTAAGCATGCATTGTCTTCCCAGAAATAGACACCCAAGACAGGAGGCAGGAGAACGGCATCTCACCCATTTCATTCCTTTAGAGATGCAATGTGCTCACAGCAAATGTCAACAAGGTTGTGCAGTGCCATCCCATGATTGCATATTCAAACAGGAGGATGTGTGGGGAAGTGCGCACAGAATGAAACAGTTTCAGGTACCAAATCTTATACTAGCACACATATACACAAAAAACTATTTGTAGCCAAGGTATGCAAAGAAATACATGTTCAACCATCCAGCCAAAATCTGCAGACAAGGCAATACAAAACAATAAAACTGTTGATGTGCATTTGTCTCTGGCATAAGAATGTGAAAAGAATTACATCTATCCTCTCCAACAGGCAATTATTCATGATTCCTAATGGATAAAATCAGAAAGCACAACAAAGTCCTGAAAACTCAGTGGTTTTCAGGGCTGATGGGAGGAAGGCTTTGAGCATGTCCTTTCTAACTGCCATTCAACCCTTTAGCAAAAGGATGGGTTAAAGGCCACTGTGTCGGACTGGGAAGGTAATACACAGCTTGTCCCCAAGTATAGATTTCCTTTGTGACCATGAGAAAGGCTTGGACAGAGCTCTTAGAAAATTGGAATAGTAGTGTCATATCAGAAGTAGTGTCATATCAGAAACTATATAGAGAGATTAGATCATCTCTGTTTCCTGGGGTACATTATCCAGTGAGTAGGCAAAAGCCCATGTGCAACACCATACAGGGGTGTTGTACAGAATAGAGCACTCATCCTTACATGAGAGGTGCATAAGGCTCCTGACCCTTGCGGTAACATCATTCAATCGACACTTCAGCAGCTAAATAACCATCCTGCTGAAGCATGTCACTGCGCGAATACAGTCACATTTCCACTGTTGAATGCAGACGGAGTAAACACAAGTAAACGGGAAAAAAGTTCCCGCATTCTCAGATGCACAGAGCCTGCTTTTTGGCTCCGCTCCTTACACAAGTTGTGTTTGCAGGTGTGCCCAACCCGTGACCTCCTCTGTGGCAGGGGGATGTGACGAATTGCGCTGTCGCTCAGCTGCGTGGGAAGGGAATGAAGCCCGCATCCGGCAGTGCTATGAGAGTCAACAAGCCTCCCCGTCCTCAGCAGGGCTTCATTTGCAAAAGGAGGCCAACAACGTTTCAGGGCACATATTCTGCACAGAGCACCAGAGGTGCAGTAAACCTTGACGTACAGCATATATCCACATAGCTGTAAAGAGGTTAAGACTCTCTTGGTAGGAACCAGTAGGCAAGAGCCTCAGGAATGACTATTTTTCTTTCCTGACTGCCCCATAAGAGAACATACGGAACAATTCCTCCTGCCCCAGTTAATGGTCTCTCCCCCAAGAGTTCTGTTGCCTGATTGAGGACATTGTTGTTTGTACAGGGACGCTGTACGAATGACCACAGTTTTATGAGGAAGGAAGGGAAGACACCCAGTCTTGCCATATCAGCATCATGAGTGACAATGAAGCAATTAAGTCACTGACTGGATCCAAATTGTATAGAATTTTCATATCTGTTATGCTGAATTTTGGGCTTTCATTCTTTGTTTTGTTCTTTGCAAAGGTTGCTAAGATTTATGATTTATAAAAGCATCAGGCTGCACTGTGTTTCCTCGGGTCCAGTTAAGGAAATCCAATAACACGGGAGTTTTGTGTTGTGAACATATATATATTTCTTCCCCTGCAATGTTAGGCCTGTCAAAATGATAGGTTGGAAACAAGTCTGCTGAGGAGTCAAAAAGGAGAATAATTTTACCAGAACGGGTGGAACCCGTCAGATAAGTATCAGGGAGCAGAAAGCACAATGTGGTGTGCTGTTTGAGGAAGAAGAGGAGCAGCGGGGTCTAACTCGCCAAAGAGTTCAAGATACCTGGGTTTTAGGTCTGCTTCTGCTGATAATCCGTTGTGACCTTCGGAAAGCACCCTTTTTCTCTCCACACTTGCTTCTCTCACAGTTTGTTGTGCCTTATCCATTTAAACTGGAAGCTCTTAGGATGGGGTTTGACTCCTAATGTGTCTTCAAACAGAAGCTGAAATGGAGAGACCTTCATGTCTGCTGTGGGGCTCAAGGTGCTACAGTAATACAAACAATAATAAAAAAGAATGAGTGATGCGGTATAATTGCATGAATAAAAGGGTACCTTTTAAGACCACTGCTCCTGCCAGATCATCTTTGTGCTAATAAGTTCTGTTTACTCAGGGAATATTCAATAAATAATAAATAAAACCTCAGGCTGAGACTTCCCCAAGCACAGCAGGTAATTTAGACGTATCGTCCATTAAAATTAATGCAAAGGGTGCATCTAAATCCCTCAGCGTGCTCAGAAAATTTTTAGCTTGAATATTTAATTTCCAGGCTAGGCAACTGGCAGGGTGATCTTCATATCCAGCAGACAGTGGGGTAGAAATTAAGAGGAGTAAGGGGAGTATTTGGGTGCAGAACTCTTACTCACCTGAGCAGCTTTACTGGTCATCCAATTGCTTTTGCTCCCTCGAAGTCCTGTGTGAAGACTCTGGGAATCGATCACCACATGCCTGCAGGGGATAGGGCTGGGTGAGTTTTGCTTCTTCTGAACAAAAACAGATGGGGCAAAGAAAGGAAGACTAAAAAGGAGAAATAGCACCTTCCTTGCGTACAATATGCCATCTACCTCTTCTGCCCCCACCGCTCCAGCCTGAAATCGTGCTCCTGAGAGCATGCAGTGCTGTTCTTGCTTTTGGCAAGGGTCAGTGGGGACCCATGGTAGATCCAGCAAACGGGTGGTTTAAAGCAACTCGGAGCCATCTACTTTCCGTTTCTCATCTCCAAATTTCTTAAACCTAGTGCAAGGGGGGAGGAACAGCACCCAGACTTATTGTAAATGCCACATCACTATGTAGGACAGGACTGATGTGCTTCGAAAGGTGCTCACTGCAGCTTTGGGAGATCACTCTGTCTCTGTCAGCATGACAGATAATAGCCTCCAGACAGTTATGAACACATTAAAAATATACTTCTGTCTCCGAGCAAACACACATCGCTGCAATGCTGTCTCACTGTGGAGAAACAAAGAAGGCTGTACCTCTGGGAGAGCTGCTTCAGCTCAATTTTTCACTATTGTTCCTTCCTGACAATTTTGCCACCCTTGATAAAAACCCGAGTGAGAGGTAAAAATGAAATGAGTTCTTTCTGACGCATGCATACATATTTAAGCATTTCTGTCACTATATGTTAGTTGCAGGCACTTTAACGATGCTGCTTACTTCCTTGCTTCTTGCATGGCATCAGGTAGCAATATTAGGCTATAAGGTTTCAGAAGCTGAACAAATCTCCTCTTTCTTCCCATTTCGTATCGTCCATTAAACTTATATTATCATCAGAATCACAACGAAACAGAGCAGTTTCTATAATTCTGTGAGGAAATGAGGCTGCCAGCATCAGAACTAAATGCACATCATTAACAGAGCCCTGCTCATAACACTCTTAAAAACACAGCTCTGTGAATATTCATCCTCTATTTTTGAGGGATGCTAAGCTTAAATTTGGAAATTTCAGTTGCGCCATCGGTTCCTGGACCTTCTGGGATCAGAGCACCAAGGAAAAATAATGGTTCTCAGTGTTGTTCAGGGTATCTTTCTCTCAGTAAACAAGGCAGAGGCAAGTTTCTCTACAAAAACGAGATGGTAGACCCACATTTGAATGGCTTGTACCTCACTTGTTAAAGAAGTGGATTGTGAACATTATGATGCTGGATTCACCATTAGAGGACAGACCAGATGGTGAAGGCTCAGAGTACAGTCTCATCCCTATGCAGAGGGATTTCTGCAATTGCATATTAACTGTTATTGGAAGTTTCCATACACATGTAAATTCCTCTGTGCTGGAATGAGAATAACATTTAATGCAAAGCATTATGTCCATTACAATAAGTAGCATGAATAGCTAATAGTCATTGCAATTAAACTGAAAATCGATTTGGCCTGCTGGCACCTTGAACATAAAGCAGGACTTTTATAAATGATATATTTTATTTAAACAGCACCTTTCATGTCAGCAACAACTTCATAGATACAAATATCAGGAAAGTCCAGTTACATGTACATCAGTGAGCCCCAGATAAAATTGTAATGTTCAAGATGTACTGAGAAGGTGTTGGTCTGCTTAAATGTAGTTCATATGTGTACTAACATCTTGAGTATGTATATGCTTATGTTTACTACTGTAGATTAAAAAAAAAAAAAAATGAGCTCTGTAAAAGTTAAGAAACATCACTGCAGTCCCAGATGAAAAAGCCCTAAGCACTAGCCTTTAGTAAAAACGCACTGAAACAGATTCCCAGCCTAAAGCTAAAAATGTGTCACCAAAGGTGCTCAGCGCCAGTAGCCCTCCCGAGAGGTAAGGCCAATTCCCATTAGCATGGTCCTAAAGAAGTGGAACAGTCTGTGAGACGCATGCAAGCCTCTTGGACCTATAGCACCATTCCCTGAAAGCAGCCATGTGTCTCTCCCGGAGGTACCTGGGTATCTCAAGCATGATCCTGCATGGAGTGAAATACTTAGGCCATCCTTACTTCATCATTTTAATTTAGAAAAGATTCTGCTATTCCCATACCACACTGAGTTCTTGGGAAGAGAAATTCAGGAATATGTTCAAGATGTTACTGCAGCTTTGGTGGCTGTACTGATAGGAAAAATATGCTTGACACCAATCTCTGGTTACTGCACTGATACTCAGTTCACTCAGCCATTTGGTCCCCGAATGGATCTCAGAATTGACCATGCTTCCTTTTGCTGTTGTTGTGGCTTCACAAACCACTGTCCAAAACCAGTTGTATGACCCACACTACACCCTCAAGCAATCATTCTCAGTCTCAGAGAAGTCACCATATTCTGCTGAAAATATTAACAAATTGATACCCTGGAGATAAAATATTTAAACGTCTGTTCAGAGCAGAGTGTTTCATATTCTTTGTGCATCTAGAACTACTCCAGTAAAAGTACATGTTTTCCTTATTTTCTCATTCTAAACTCTTTTTGTTGCAAACAGGATTTAAATACCATTCACTGTACTGCAAAATTTTGCTACATTGGGATGCATTCAACTATCCTGGAGAATCCATCCAAAATTTTGGTATTAAAACTATGCCCAAAGTGAACTCAGAAAATACAAACCAAAGAAATTACCTAGAATGCTTTATCCATTATTTGGCTTGGAAGCAGAACTGGTAAATATATTTTTGCACATGAACTTACTCTTAGTTCATTGATGCTACTTATCCTCAACCTCCCCTTAGTAGTATCCCTGCATGGAGCTCAGCAAATGCCCCTGCAAGTGTATCAAACCCATTAAATCTGTTTATCATAATTGTTTTGCTTGGAGTACCCTTTCCATCCTGCCTGACTACAGAATTTCATTAATCTGAAACAAGCAGAAATTATATGAACAATGATTCATTCTCCATTATTCACTCCTCAGAAGACAAAGACCTGGCCTCTTCTTTCAAGAAAGAATTTGCCTCAAAGTGAACTTATAACACTGAAAATGGAAAAGTTATTTTTATGGAAAAAGCCTGCAAGCAATTCACTTTCTCCTAGTAGCATTATAATTACATCCTTGTGGGGCGGGGGGGTAAAGTGTGCCCCCCCAACCCAAAGAAAAAGCTTAATCCTTCCAAAAAGCTGTTACTTACAAAATAAATAAATGTATAGGAACACCCTTATTTTTGCCCTGAAAAAAATTGCCAGGCACAAGCTTAATATTAAGTCTACAAGTACCCCACAGATAACAAGGGTCCTGTCATTAAGTGAACCTTCCTGTTTATTTCCACGTAGTTGTAGGAACTTAATCAAATTTTCAAGTCTTCTGATGAATCAAGGTTCTTACTGTTCTTCCTTTGTCTTTAATCTCCTCTGCTGTTGGAGAGAGGACAGCTAGAACCATGGATGAATGGACATGTCTTCAAAGATGCGAGGTATTTCAGTATGTCACACACAATGCAAAAAGTTATTTCTGTCCTTTGCTGCAGAAAGACTCAGCTAAAGTCTGGCTTTTTTTTTTTTT
>VZTL01064089.1:26943-39890 GCA_013400535.1 Scopus umbretta
TTTTTTAAGATGAGTCTACAAATTCAACATCACTTGCTGTTGTCTTGTGAGTGTGTGTCTATATGTGTATAAAATGAAGTTACAAAGCCTTGTTTCAATCTAAAAGAGAAAAGGGGTGCAAATGGAGGGTTGTTGTAAAGCTGTGCAGAATATGGGGAAGTCAGCCAAACTGCCCTTTCAGAAATGGCAGTCTTCCCAGCCTTAAAGTCTTTTGTGGAAAATAAAATATTCTATTACATTTTTTTTTCCAATTTCAGCTATCTCCCTTGTTGGGCTCAAGGGTGGTATATTTCCAAAAGTTCAGAAATATTTTGCTGCACACCATCTGCCTCAATAGCTGGACATATTGGACATCAACACCAGGACCAAACATCTGTGGCCCAAGGACACCAAGCAGCCACCAGTGTCATACCAGTGGGAATATCCATGCTCCAAATCTCTGCAACCTCACTGACCAAAATATTATGAGCGCACACAAAAATAAACTCCCCCTCCCTACACACTCCCCTTCCCTTCTTGGTTAACTTCAATACAAAATTGTCTTGCCAAATTAGGATGAGCTTGGTCTTAAGTGTAAATATTTTACTGCACCCTGAATTTGTGGAAATGTGCAGTGTTGATTTCTCCTTTCCCCTGTGCAGAGTGTGCTGCATGTTTTCCTTTGTGGTATGTATACAAACCTTTGCACGCTCTCTTTTATGGCATGAATTACTACACAGTTAGTCTCTGTATGCGTGACATTTGCACAGCTCTTTCTTATAGTTCAGGCTCCTTCTCATGGAAGTACTTTCATTATTAAAGAGGAAAAATATTTTAGCATGAGGCTGTACTAGAAGCAGCCAACCAGCTTTGCACTTGGCTTAGACAGCCTGGTCCTAATTAACTCAGGCAGATGCCTGAAGTACTACAAACCTACTGCACCAGGCAGGCAATGCATTACACGCCACAGCAAAAGCTTTTGAGAGGGCCAGACAATGTAACCTCAGAACTTCCCCCTAAAAATACACATTCACATTTATAAAAAAAAAAAAGAAAAGGTAAGATGACCTTTTTTGACACTCTCTTGCTCTCTCATATATGCACACAAACATATGTGAAAGAAATGTAGCTGGTGGTGTTAGTATCTGATTCTTTTCATCTTGCTTTCCATTGTAAATATTTACTTTCCCTTTGTGTGCTGGATATTGAAGAATACAATCAGTATTTTCAAATTTCATTGTTTGGGGAAATGGAGTTCTTTCAAATGAGGACTAGATACTTACAATGTTGGAGTCCTTCTCCAGAGCATACCAAACTGTCCTGACTGAGAAGACAATGATACAAAGGGTAACTATTCAGAACTATCTACTTTGTAGATCTCATCCCGGGACTTTATATCCTGACAACCCAGAGGTTAATTTAGGAACAGACTCGATCAGACCAATATCTCCAACAGCAAATACTAAACAAACAAATGCAACCCCCCAACAAATTAAAACCACGATTCTGAAGGATTATGGAGCTGAACTGAAAGCCATGAAATTAAAAAAATATGTCAAAATTTCTGTTTTCTCAGTTTGCATATGTTATTGTGAGATGTGGTAGAAAAAAACCTAACAGCTAGACAGGCTAGGCTGCAGGCTGCTTTACCTAAACAACATGATTTTAGACCAATTATCCTGAAAATGTTCTGGCCTAAAACCCCAGCATGCTTCATGGCAACTTCCTGCTCTTCTAAAAGCAGATGAGCAAATTCTCTGAATCTGGAGTAAAGCAGATGAAATATATGAACTCTAGGAGTTGCTCTTGCACAATTTCCTTGCTATGAATTCCCTAAATTCCAAGCTATTTGCTCAAAGCTCTCTTTGATGGCTTTCTAGGTGGTAAACAGTACCTCTGCGCATAGATACTGCTCCTTTCCACTGGCAGGTGATAAATGCCAGGAACGGACCATTCATACACATCTACAGTGGCAAAACAGGAAAACCATGATCTATACTGTGACTGCTATGGAAAGAGATGCCTGTACTTCAGCTCGAACTAGAACAACATCCCTGACTTTTCTGTTCCTTCCGGGCTGTACCAAAGAAAAATCAAAGTTATGTCACCCAGTAATTGAAGTGAAATTTCTCATTGCTTGTTTACAGTCTCTCTCCACAGCACATAGCAACAAAAAACACCCCTGGGATAGTGGTATACATGTTAATTGGCCATGTCACCCTGGAAAGGATCTTCTCTTTCCTTGTTAGACTGAAATCTGTTGGGGAAGGAGCTCAAAGGATGCAGATAAACATATCTCTTTTCATTTCAGTGGCATTACGTTGGTTTACATTACTGGAGGAACTGGCCCTGTAGGCTTGCCTGCACACAGCTCAGAACAGAAGAAACATGATGGATTAAGGCCTGTGCACAATGGCAATACAGAGAACCTCTACAAAATTACAGCTGTTGCTAGAGGATACTAACCATGAGATTTGAGTAAGTGATGCAGGGAGGGCGTGGGGGAAGAGCTGGTATTTTCAGGTCAACTAGAAGCTATTGTGTTTGGAAGCGGGAGGAAAAAACTCTTCACATTGCTTTTATGAAACATGTAATTTTCCATCTCCCTTGCCATGCCTTAAGAGCTTAATTGGACACAGTTGATGTAGACACAAGCCCAACTCCTGTCTCAAGCTTATATTTCCAAAGGTCACAGATTTCACGCTGATCCTCTGCATTATGCTATCATTTCCATGAGAACCTGAGGAGGGGAACATTAATTGCCTGTGACTGTAATTGGCTTCATGATGGTTGTCAGGCCAGTGGCTGGGAACGCACACCCCAGAACAGCTGTCAAACATGTACCCTGGCAGAAAGTCACCAAGTGTCAGGAGCATGCTCTGAACAGGACTGACATTTTCTATGCCTACAGAGGCTCTGTGATCAAGACAGATCTCTTGACATAATGATTCTCAAAAGTGACTAATTTGAAATAGTTTCAGCTGATGCAAAGCAAAGATGCAAAGCATGCGCGGTCTGTTGGCAACAAGGCTCATCTTAAATTGCAAAAGGGAAATGCGCTCTCCTAGACCTGTGGTATTCAGGCCATGACAAGATCACTGTGGTATCACGGACACAACACCGACATTCCTGGGCAAGGGTTAGTTTGAAAAAGCCAAAAACAAAGCCGAGAACCACCAGACAGTCACCAGGTACACATGGTCTAACTGGCATTAATATCAGGCCTGGTTTCTCTCCTGCTAAGTCAAAACCAGTCCCTCTTCTGAAGCCAAGTAGAGCAACACGGATCAATCAAAATATCAGACAGAAGTTGTGTTCTTTGTGTTACTACCAGAAATATCAGTTCTGCTCTCTAAGACCATTGAAAACCAACCACCATTGATGTAATAATACACACCAGAGCAGAGAGGTTTGAGCATGCTTTTTACATCTATATCTGCAAGTTATACAACAGCAGCTCTGTGCTCTGCAAGCAATTGCCTTTTCTTCCTGGCGGACCAGTCTCCAGCTTCCCTTCACCCTGATGGGATTCCTGCCCTGAAGTAACACAGCGTATACTCCTTTCAAAACTATTATAGTAACCTTTGGCTATCGGTGTTATTTCTATTTTGATAGAAAATTCTGGGCTCCACTGAGCTATGTGCAGAGAAAATCCGGAGTGAGAAGTACTCCATGTCTCAGGGAGATGACAGTGTAAATAGACAAGGTGAAATAGACAAGGTGAACAGGAGAGGGAAAGAAAAGTTTTATTGATGGTGAACAGAGACATGGGTCATGAAAGGAATTGGCCAAGGTCAAAAGGAGAAGTCTGTGCTGGAGCTAGAGAAATGATCCCAAGGCTCCGCAAAGCAAATAGAGTGCCTTGACATAGAACTTTCTTTTCCACAAATAAATACTTTTTGTGAATTTCAGCCAAGAGAAGGATAATTCAACACGTGGTACCTGGTGAAGCTGTTTTTCCCATTTGCTGCCAAAGAATGAGATAGAGCAGGGACCAATGGGAAAGATATGACTATGGCTGCAGTCTTCTGAGTATTTGTTCAGCTAGAAGAAACTTGCTGATGTTTCAGCTCTTCTCTAATGGACTTTTTAGGCATTGTTCTCTTCTTGTATTATTACAGGATTTTCCCTTGTTTTCAAGAAGCTGTTTATCACACTAATGAAGATGGTGAATTGAAAATGGAACAGTTAGTAAAAAGCTTTATTTCCTGAAGCCCAGCATACAGGAAACTGGTAAAAAGTCTATTAACAAAATGACTATATATAATGACCAAAAGGACTTAGAAGGTGACATATTTCTCTGTGGTCATGGATTTAAACTGTTTGCTACTTGTTTCTGCTGCAAAATATAAGACAATAATCTAATGAAAATCCTCTCAAAAACACAATTATAGACACAATTAAGTGTCAAGCATGCAGGTACTCATGTACAATTTCAGAGCAGAATTGAAGTTTCTTCTAATTATAGAACACAGCAAAATACATCCAACAGCTGTACTTATTTAGAGGTAAAAATTAACTAACTCCTTCACACACCTACATAGTTACACAGTTGCTGGAGAGAATCATAGAATCATAGAATTATTAAGGTTGGAAAAGCCCTCCGAGATCATCTAGTCCAACCATCAACCCAAAATACCATGTCTAGTAAACCATGTCCTGGAGTGTCACATCCACACGTTTTTTGAACACCTCCAGGGATGGGGACTCCACCACCTCCCTGGGCAGCCTGTTAAAGAAAGCACTCTAAACACACACCATGTATATGTGAACACATGCGCGCCCTTGAAGACAGCTGCTTCTAGCAATGCAACACTAGAACAAGAGAGGCACAGTAGTATTGGTCCATGCTTTTCTGCTTTTCTCCCAGGTCCCACTGTGCTGGTTTTGGCTGGGGTAGAGTTAATTTGTTTCATAGTAGCTAGGATGGGGCTATGTTTTGGATTTGTGCTGGAAACAGTGCTGATAAAGCAGGGATGTGTTAGTTACTGCTGAGCAGTGCTTGCATGGAGCCAAGGTCTTTTCTGCCTCTCACCCCACCCCACTAGCGAGCAGGCTGGGGCGCACAAGAGGTTGGGAAGAGACACGGCTGGGACAACTGACCCCAACTGCCCCAAGGACTATTCCATACCATACAGCGCCATGCTCAGCACATAAACTGGGGGGAGTTGGCTGGTGGAAAGTGATCACTGCTCAGGGACGGGCTGGGCATTGGTCAGTGGGTGGTGAGCAATTGCACTGGGCATCACTTGTTCTGTATATTCTTTTATCATTATTATTATTATTATTACTTTCTGTTCCTCTGCTGTCCTGTTAAACTGCCTCTACCTCAACCCACAGGTTTTCCTTTTTTTTTTTTTCCCAATTCTCTCCCCCATCCCACTGGCAGGGGAAGGGTAAGCAAGCGGCTGTGCGGTGCTTAGTTGCCAACTGGGATTCAAGCATGACACCCACAAACAAGGCCATACAAGAAACAGCCAGCCCAAGAGTCCCATATGTTTATTATGGTGGCACAAAGACTCTTCCTGATGTGTGGAGAGCACTGTCTGGAGCAGACCACGCTAATCAGTGCTACAGCTGTTCAGGAGAGTAACATATAGGACTGAGCTTGTTTTTCACTTCAGGAAAATTAATCTTAATTATAGCAACTTGTTCACAACATTAATGTGAAATACACTGTAAGGCTGAGTGTAAATTACAAATTCAACTCAATTTATACCTGCAGAAGCTCTTTCCCACATGGTTAGGGAAAGTGCTGTAAACATACCACCAAAATGCCTCTGAAGCCTTTTCTCTCTGCCGTCAGTGCAGGAAGATCCTATGCTAACAAGCAAACATACTCTTGGGCAGAGCTAAGGAACTTGGTAATGCACTGAGTGAAGCCAACAGGGAGACTCCCCAGACTGCAGATGAGGCCGTGCATATATTGCTTTGCCATTTGGACCTGGATTCAAATGGTGTGAGCTGGAAAACAGAGAAAAAGAACAGCAGAGCCATCACAGTGACCTCTCTGTGAACCTGAATTGGGTAGTGCTTTGCTTCCTCCCACACTTTAATTCATATTTCTGTGCTGACTGTAATGCTGTGTACTGGCCCCAGCAAGAATTAAATTAAATATTTATACTTTTGTGATGAGATACTTTGTTACCCCATAAAACTTGCACATATGGAACTCTATTAATTTATGCTAATTCCTTATTTCTCTAGAAGAGCCTTTCTCCTCATCAGCATTTGATCATTTAATACAACTTTACAGCACACACTAAATTGAAGCCCATAATCTTTTGTAATTGAAGCTTTGTGTGCATTCATTGTCATTTTTCAAAAAAAAAAAAAAATAGAGGGGGAAGGGAGATGTGCATGGTAGTATTGCCTTTCCGTGGCACGCACAGCTCCGAGAGGGGATTAGCTCTGCAGGGAGCTGTTTGCAATGCCAGCTGCAGTGAGCAGGCTACATTTGGAAGGCTGGACCTGCCCTTGTTTGTGTCGAGGAAACATTTTCTGTTGACCTCAATGAGAGAAGAACCAGTCCTCTGGCATGCTGCCAGTGCCTGCCAGCTGTGTTTGAGGATGGTGGTAGGAAAAGAAAGTAGAGGTGGAAATTGCAGCCCGCAGAGCAGACCTACAGCAGAGAGAAATTTTCCAGTTCACCCTACCCAAGAGAGCCTCCCTCTTACCTTTGTCTCCTGCTATGGCCCATTGCAGTCCTCTGTTGTCCTTGCCAAACCTTGTCATGATGTTCCTGACATTATGTTGAGCTCTGATATTAGTGGGGAGGAAATTAGTATTTCTTCTCTTGCCATAGCATTGCCTTTCCTTGTCCAGTAGACCAAAGTCACTTTCACTTACCCACAAGTCTAATGAAATGAAGCAAATAGCTCTGGCTAATGCCAGAACTGTCCCCCTTGCTGGGCTCCATCTCTGTTCTGGTACCAGCTTCCCAGGCCCATCTGTGGGACTCTCCTAAATGAGGAGCCTTTCTCCAGCGCTCACCTCTGGCCATAAGCTGTAAATCAGACGTAAACCAAAAGATTTCCCATTTCAGGAAAGGAAGACAAGAGAGTGGGGTTTTTTGTGGTTTTTTTTTCAATACCTGGCCTCAAACAGAAATGAACAGGGAACAGTGGGATGCAATGCTGAGTTTCACATTGCTCTATCTTCCCTTTCTCCCACTTTGCCATTAGCAGCTGTGCTTTAGCACATTGAAGAGAGATAACTGACCAGCTTCTGGATTTTTCTACCAGCACTATCAAAGAAAGTCTTTTACGTTTTGAACAACACTAAAAAATATAGGTTTTATTGAAGTGTCAAATTTATGTCACCAGGCGCAGAGGAACAGCTTAGTGCCTCTTGAAATACTGTTTTTTTTTTTTCTTGCAGAAGAGTTCACTTTGTTCTCCAATTAAGGAAACTAGAAGACACCTATCATTGCAACAATTCACTGAGTAGTTTGAGGTTTTCGGTGCTTCTGTGTATTTTATACATAGTTAAATGAGGCTCAGCTTTATCTTGCTGAGATCTCTATATTGTCTTTCATGAAAGGAGAAACAGGCTTGTGTCCAGCTACCATTGAACTTGAGTTGATAGGAGTGGAAGAACCAATGCTTAAACAGTCTAGTAACATGTTTCAAAATGCAGACTGCCGGGTTTTACTAGTATGAATGCTCTCATTCAGGTTAAGACCTTCTGATACGCCTGTGTCAAAATTAACTTGAGTTTTAACGTAAGAGTTGTAGAGTGACTGCAGACTGCAGTCTAGTTTCATACATTCCTGACATTTACAGCAGCAAGGTTTACGGAAAGGCACTCAGCCTCCACCAGCACAGCTGAGTGATAGTTCAAAGCTAGGGCAGGGCTGAAAGAACAGAAATCATCCAGCTGTGGAAGATTAATAATTGTAACGTACAGAGGCCCCACTACATCTTTGGGGAGGAGTTTGTGAGCACTACCTTAAATGTATCCTTAGGATTGCATAGAAGGAAGCAACGGATTGAACGCTATCATCAGTTCTCAGGGACACAAAGGCACAAACAATGAAAAGGCTAAAAATATCCATTGCCCCAGTTACAGAAAACACCTGCAGCCAGCAGAGCACTTAAAACTCATTTAAGTCTCATTGAGTTAGGTGAGAGTTAAAAACATGTCCACTGGCTGTTCTTGAATCAAGGTGTAAAAGACAACATTGCTATGTTTGTGCTCACATGTTGTGGACATAAAGCAATGGCTTCAACACCAAGTACTGTAGCCTGAGTAAACACACCATATCAGCAATTTACAACCAAACCAAAACACTCTCCACATTTTTAAGTTTAAAAAAAACACTTCTTATTTAAATACCATCTGCCTGCACTGATGTTTCTCTAAATTGTCAGTTAATCAATGAAATCTATTTGAGCTAGCAGTACATCACAGCAAATCAGTGTAATCACCTATGTCTTCATTTAAATTTAACTGGACTCATCTCTCAATTCTGCCCTGACCAGATGCAAGTCAGAAGTGAGAAACAAGAAGTATATTTTACCAAATGGAATTATGTATCTGCTGCTGAAGCTTCTCCTTTCGGGGGAGCACATCTTCAAATTCCAAAAAGCTCACTTCTAGTACCTTTTTTCCTAGGGCAAGGAGAGGAGGAGATCGATTACTCACCTAGAAATTAACGACACATCCTAAAGCTTGCCTAAATCCTTTATCAAACAGCTCTTCACATTTCCTTTGCACCTGGCTCAAGCCAGGAACCAACTGTCCCAATGTGTCAGCAAAATACACTCAGGTCCCTATCGAGGTGACGGTCAGCTAATGAAGGCAGTGTGTTTCAAATCATTGCTCTCAGCCAGTTACACTACATTTTCAAACACTGACCATAAAATTACATGGTAAGTGCCTTTTAAAGACAGTTACCACATGGTTATTGCTGCTTTCCAAATTAGATTGTCATCACGAGTGTTAAGAAGTGAAAGATACAGGTAGGGAACCCGTTAATTCCTTAGCTCTGGCAGGTTGGAGCTCCCAGTGCTTATTCATTTTGCATTAGCAAGAAACAGAACATCTCAGCTCCCCACACCACGAGGTAAATTATTCCTGGAGCACTGTACTTGGTAGCTTCAAGTTTAATTACCTTGTAATCTGCAGGTCATGTTATTACTTTGTGGTTACATGATTTTTTTTTTTTCATACCTACTTATATAGCCTATAAAAGAAAGTGACACTGGAATGGATTTTTCTAAATTGGTCCCATGCATTTCAGTGTCTGAAAAAATGAGATTCTGCTCTCAGTGAGCATCTGCTGGCTAAATCTGTATGCTGTCTTAAGAATGAAACACCTACTAATGTCTTAGCAAGGGACAACGTATAAAGCCAAACCAGATACTGCAGTTGATTAATTTATATTAAACTCGTGGAACCAGGGCATGTATTTAAGAAAGAATTCATATTGTTGCCAGTGTAAATTTCAGTTTTAAGTACTGATCACTGCTCTCAGTTCAGTTTGGGTAGTATTCTCTGGTGGAGATAATCCAGAACAGGCTTATCTCAAAAGATACATTCAGATCATTAGTTTGATTTCTTTTAGCAGTATCCTTTGTGATGTTTCCTTACATTCAGCATATTCAGCCATAACTAACAAAAAGCACAGACTGTTTGGTGGCTGAGAGCTAAAGTCCAAGCACAGACAGATGGTCAAGTTCTGCATCCTTCTTTGTTCAAGTATAGTCCTCTCATCCAAACTTCTCCAGAAAGAGAAGTTCTATACTTGGAAATTGTGCCAAACACAGCGTGTGAGTGTATTCACAGGGGAGAAGTGTAGGTGTGCCTCACTACTGCAGAGGCACATCTCCATCCCTGGGGAGAGGTGCTGCCTTACAGCCAAAGATCTGTCCCTCTGATGGAGGTGGAACGTTTGAAGTATAAAGATGTCTTTTTCTGAAAAAGTATAGGAAGTTACTGTAACAGTTGTGATGGCCAGTTCTGTATTGCATTTAACTGCATGAATATTTTACGTTTTTTTTTAACGTACAACCCAGAAAGATATTAACCTTTGCAAAAAAGAATGCACTGAATTCCTCTTTGCTACATGGTACTCGATTAAGGTTAAATCAGCTCATTGTCTTTTAGTTGTGGAGGATCTCAGTGTGTTATTAAACAGTGTGTAATTTCTTACTACATAAGGGAAGAGGTACACATATTTTGCTTGCAAGCAACATCTTTAAACTTTTTTTTATCTTGGAAGCATTACTAAATTTTCCAATTAAATGTTGCAAATTTGTGCAAGAATTTTTTTTTTTAACATTTTGACCATTTATCTGCTTAAGGGAGGAAGGATTATTTTCTCTGTAATGATGACATTTTCATCCAGGGAAAAAAAAAAAAAATCATTTCAAGCAGTTAGTAGTGAAGTATCTAGCTCATATAATGCCTGGTTTAGTCACTGAAAGAACTAGTTACTGTGCTGAAGGAAATGCTATAGGAGGCATAGGAGCTCTTAACTGGGAACAGGGCAATGCATTGCACTTACTGGCATAGGTACTTCCTTGTCTGACAGATTTAAGTTCCTAACAGATTTTACCCCCTTAATTGTCAGTTTCCTTTGTGTCCTTTTGGATTATAAGAATCATCTCCAGCATGATCTGCTCAGTAATAGTTTGAGCAGCAAGTAATTCACAGGATTTGTTTGGGATGAGGCATGGATTGATATGATGTGATTCACCTTACATCTATGAATATGTTTTTCTTCCTTCCCTCCTCCCCCTATTTATCCGCTTCTTTGTGAATCACAAATAAACCCCAGATGCCCATTGCAATATGAAAAAGGGATGTATTTCTGTAAGCAGAATTTCTGAAGGCACCAAGCCTTGGGATTTCACTGGGTAAATCAAATGCTTGCAAGCAGTTCTGCTTATTTAGGGAAATGCATGGCATTATTTTTTTCCTGAGAATCTACAATCAAGAGTGGTAATTTCCACACCTGAGTGAATAAATAGGTAGTAACTACAGCAAAATATGCACAGGTGGAATCCACAAGCAGGACTTTCTGGGTAGAAAGAAGACAAACATTTTTCCTCTCTTCAGCTGAAGGGTTCTCAGTGCTCCTTACAAAACCAAGGGAAGCCTTCCCACTGCATGCAAAACACTCCAAGGTTTCATCTCTCATATGAAGAAGTAGTAGAGTAATAGGAAAATCTTCTTGACACAGCCTGGTGCAGACTTATTTCAGGTGCCTGCTAATTGACAAAGCAAGCCTCAAGAGCCATCTAGAGGTTGTTTGGCAAGAATCATTTTTAGGATCTTAAGAATGTGGCTTATGCACACCAGAAACAAAACCCTAGTTCCTCCAGGTTTTGTTCTTATGTGCAGCATGGTAAATCAGGAATATCTCTAGTTATATCACTGGAACTTCAGCAGTGTAGAGATGGTGTCAGAGAAATCATTCCCTTCACCACCAATACAGCTGTTTTACTAATGGGAAGCTGCATTCACGTGCTGCAAGAAAAAAGTGTTACAGAAAGAGCTATGTGAGGCAGAAAGCATTTGGCATGAGGACTGTGCTCTTGTGAGCCCCAGACACACACCACAATAACAACTCAGCAAGGAGATAAGCAGATTTAGCCAAAACTGGCACACAGATGGGATTTACTTAATTATGAAGCTATTACAGTCCGGATGGTATTGTCTGATCTGTTCTGGTTTCCCCTTAAGTCTGCATTGAATCAAACCAAAATCAATAGTGCTTTGAACGGGGGGCATAGTTTGCAGGATCATGGTAGAGAAAGAAGTTCGAAAGGAGGTCTGTGAGTTCACTCCCTTTGTTTTTAGACATCTAAAATGTGCTAGCCTTCAAATAGAGACACCTTCTCTTTGGATGGAGTTGTAGGAGACTTTTGAGATACTTGTATGGCTGCTTAGAAATAAAGGAGAGAACAGAGGGAAGAGGGTTTTGCAGACACAGCGGTGGGAACAGTTCTTCAGTTCTAGCAGACGTTTTGATTTGCCTCTCCAGTCGTTGGTAGACTGCGTTTTTATTTGGATTTTAAGACATCTCCAGACACAAGGGGTTTTTAATGTTAACAGTTGAGCTAATTTTCTGTCTCTTGGGTTCACATCTCTGTCAGAAAAGAGCAAGTATGACCTTCCACTAAATCAGACTGAAATGTCTTCCTGACACCCTCTATCCTCCAGACAGAAGTCCGATGAAGTCCTTCTGGTGTAAGCTGCTTTGATGTTAATACATCCTCTGTTTATCTCAACAAAGAATTTGGGCTTGAAGGTCTAAATATGCTTTGCCAAATCAAAACTTTGCACTGACTTGATAAACACCAAGTATACCTATTAAAATTGTTCTGAGTAGGAAGCACACGTGTACAGAAAGTAACACAGCAAGCATATTTTGTATTCACTTTAGGTTAAAGCATATACTTTGGATTTAGAGGAATCTCTTTGATATTTCCTGTGTAATTAATCTGCTGGAGGAAGTACTTGAATACCAGACTGGAACAGCTGAGACACAGAGGGGGTGGACTGCTGATGTAGCACCAGATGTAGCACCTGATGTAGCACCGAGCCCACAAAGCTCTCCAGAGGTATACAGGAGTCTCTGCTCTGGGGAAAGGAGATTCCTGCAACTTGGGCTTATTTGGTTTTTCCATTGGGGTTGAGTTTCTTGGGGAACCAAGATGCAGCAAGCAGCAACAGACGTTTAAATTCAGGTTATTAAAACTTCCTGAAATGTTCTAAAGTGATAACACAAACAGCTGCCTAATGGATTCCCAGGGCTGCTCTCTTCAGGCCAGCACCTGCACCTGTGAGATCTCTGTACAAACACCGCCTCGAAAGCCATGTCCCAAGCGCGGCTCCGACTTTTGCATTATGCATGCTCCTCATCACTCTCACCAGATGTGGGTGGAGAGGGGAACTAACGCAGATGCTGCCAGGGTAATGGCAGGGGCCTTTTGAATCCTAAGAGAGGGAAAGAGAGG
>VZTL01064102.1:333-12809 GCA_013400535.1 Scopus umbretta
TCTTATGACCTAATTAAAATATTTAGCAGCACAAGCTAGCAAGGTGAAATGGTAAAACTTTTCCTAGTCTTTCTTTCACATACAGAAGGAACTTTGGGATTATTGACTGGTACATCACTAGTTGATGTAAAACAGATAGTGCTAGTGACAGGGTCTGTCAGGTAGCCTTCTTTCATTGTACATAGAAAAACAGAACAAAACTGTTTGGTAGTCACAGCCCTGGCAGTCAGGTGACCAAATGATGTGATGTCTTCCAGTACCATGGAGTGTTTCACTAATTAAGTTAACATGGCTCTGTACTGTTATTGGGTAATGGTGTTATATTTAGATTTGGTTTTGCTACTGCATGATACCTTGTTGTTGCATAATACCACCTAAATTGTGCCACTACACTTGCATGATTTCATTAGACCATTATCCTCAGAAATTAAAGTAGCACTAATGTATATGCAAGCAGAATTTGGTTGAGTGGCAGTGCTCATATCTTGGTGGTTTTCTTATGTCTTCAAAACTGAAAGGTCTCACAGGTGAATTCAGGGAGACAATCAGTCAATTCCCTTTCTTTTCCCTCCTTGTTGCTTTTTTTTTTTCAATCTGTGAAACATTGTTTTAGCTATTAGCAGGTGGTGGAGGGAAATCAGAAGTCTGCTGAATAAAAAATAAAATGAGAACTTGGGATGATAAAATCAGAAAACCTATGGTAATGAAAAGGAAAAAAACATGAGCCAGGGAGATTTAACAAGCTATCAGAATGATAAGGTTTAGGTCGATGAAGTCTCTAAACATCAATCTGAAAGCAAATCTTATGTTAGTTTAAAAAATAGTATCTATTTTTATATTGTCTACAGTTATGCAGATGCTGATTATCGTTCTGTGGCAGTACTGGAAAAAAAAGTCAGAAAAAATTAAATCAAAACCAGCCACTTTTATGTTAAGCACGGATTCTGATATCATCTAAGCCAGGTCATGCTGGGACTAAGTCTATTGAAATAATGTCATGAGGTTATTTTGAAACAGATGCACTTATATCAGAATAAGACTTGCTGTTCTTAATGCTCTTCTCTGTGCCTGTAAAATGGCTTAAACATTAGTGTTGGATTCGTGGTGTGAAGATTGTATAAGTCATATTAGACTCTTAATGATCAACAAATGGCAAATATATAATTCCAAAGGGTATTATGTATGGTGGCAACTGAAAACACCATAATCCTTGAGCAAAGTGAAACGGTTAGGTTGTGCTTGTTCTATATGTATGGAGGTCCCCCATAAGTCAGCTTGATCCCATAGGACATAATTTCAGTTGTGAGGCAATTAATACATTTGCGTTCAGATTAACTAAAAAGATCACCCTAACTAAAATAGGACTTCTGTAAAAGCATCATCGCACCCACAGTCCTCTTGTTTCACTTACTTGGAGGTGGTGTTGTAACATACATGATTATATAAAGCAAAACAAAAATTACCCCCCCACAACACTCACCTTGCTATTTAGAAAGAATAAAAACCAACACACAAAACCCCATTCTCTGTTTATAAAAAGCTGAAAAGGTTAAACAAAGGAAGTTAGAGAAATTCAATGTTACATTCCCAGGCTGGTGGTAACAGTTTATGGCCTCCCTATAACATGTATGGATGAATACACTAGCTTTTGTGTTGAGTTGCTAGCACATTGTATTCGTTCTGATGAAAGAGAGAGAAAATTTAATGGCATTTAATCTTTGAACTTGCACTGGACCCTGGAACAGATCCAGCTTTATTCAGTCTACATTGCCTTTGCTTGCAAACTGAGAAAAATACAGTTGCAGACTAAAAGTACAAAAACAAATAGCTTGATGAAAATGTCCTCTCAGTGCAAAATAATATCAATGCCAATGTGATTATTATGTATATTATAATCAGTCCTACCTTCCTTTTCCTTTTGTTCTTAATCTTTCTTCTTCTTTCTGCTAAATTATGAAATTATCCATTTTACAACTTCTTGATTTCCAAGTAGGAGCTCTACAACTCTATGACAGTTGCTTTTAAATATTTAGAAATTGTCATGGTTTGTATTTCTATGAACGGGAAAGAAGGCAGAACCAAAAGTCTTTCTCCCAAAGCCCTATGAATCTGATCTATGTGCCTGGATCACTTTTGAAATGGGATAAAGTCCTAAATCCCATAAGCTAGCATCATACAAGTCCCTTGGTTTCATGTGGGAGCCTAAATACTTTAATGCATGTGGGCTCTGAAAACTTCAGAAAATATTAGCAGAATGTGGCAAAAAGATTAACATTCAAGGAATCTGAATCTTTAATCCATCTTCAAGATGAATAGGAACAACAACCTACTTGCTTTTGTAAGGATATTTATTTGACTAAAACTGGGCATGCTGGAGAAAGCTGTATTACAGATGGAGATGCAATTTACACGTGGAATCCATTATGGTGACATAATACTTATTTACTGGTGGAGGTCATCACACACTTCTAAAAAACAAAGCAACATAAATAAAATCCTTTAAGCTTAATGGATAATGTAACATCTAATGTACTGACTGTTGTCACATGGTAATACTATAAATCTTGACACTTCAATTTAATTTAGTAAAGACACAGAAGAAATCCATTTACGAGCACTTAAGCTGTGTGAGGATGTTGGTTGTACTTGGTGAATTCCTTAGGATTTACCACAATGACCTGAGTAATAGAAATACTATTTTAAGTTAAAGGAAAAACTGACCTGGGTTCAAGCTGAAAACAAATGTTCTGACAACTCCAGTTTGTCATCTGTCAGTATCCCAGAGTCCTTTGGAAGAAACAAATATTATTTTTTTTTACTGTTATGTTGGTTCTTAATTTTGAAGAGATTCATGTATATTGGGAGTAGGAGAAAGAAGCTAAAGGAAGAACGGGGGGGGGAAAATCCTAAATGAGACAAAGAGTAGCAAAATGGAATCTGAATTTTAACTTTGAATAATGGAAACAGGCAGCTCGCTGAACAAAAATTTTTTACCAAGAAACAGTGCTGTCTACATGGAAATCAAATGCTGTTGACAATAGTGGTTTCATATTTTAAGTATGATAGGAGAGGTATAGTAAACAATTACTGCTATTTGGATTAGATAAGAAATAACAAATTTGCTTTAAGGAAATTATCACAAGGTTTGGTGTATTTAGAAGTTGTTATGTAGTAAATCAAACAGAAAAAGATGACAGGTGGTTTGCTATGGTTGAGAAACATAAGAAATATCTGCCCTTTGCACTGCACATATGAGTAGATTAAAAAATACAATTTAATTCAGAATGGTAACTAGGGGAGGGTACACAACCAGCCTTCCTCACAGGAAAAGACATCTGTCTTATCCATCATTCATTGGGAACTAACACTGTTTTGTCACATTGCACAAGATCAGTGCACCCTCATTTTCCAAAAGTTAGAAAACTTCCTGAGGCTTTCTGTTGGCTCCAAACTTAATCATGTATCCTACCAACATTACTTGCTATCTCTGAGATACTGCATAAACATGAACTAATTAGTCCTTGCCATAAATCTGTGAAAGAGATCATTATTTTCCACATTGCCAACACCATCATTTTTTGCAGAGGGTAAAACTGAAAATTAGAGACTTTAAAAGGCATTGAAGCATCTTTTTGCTCAATATTGTGACACAGATGACACTGGGAGTATATACATTTGGAGCTTCTGCAGCTACAGTCAAGATACCAAAGCACCCAGCTGTGTCTACACACTGAGACCAGTAGGCTCTGTGATGTCCCCGCCAAAACAGCTCATGAGGCATGGATAACTTTCACCCCTGTGCACATCTTTATTTGGAGCACCGTGCACAGAGGTCCATGGCGAAGTTGCTGTCACCAGATTAACCTGTTTTCATTACCAGTTTAGCTGGATTACAGAATCATAGAATCATCAAGGTTGGAAAAGACCTCTAAGATGATCTAGTCCAACTGTCAACCTAACACCACCATGACTACTAAACCATGTCCCAAAGTGCCACATCTACATGTTTTCTGAACACCTCCAGGGATGGTGACTCCACCACCTCTCTGGGCAGGCTGTTCCAATGCTTGATCAAACATGCTGAATATGACATATGACATTGTTGCTCTTTCTGCTTACCAGTACATCTTGAATTATTTCCTGTGGACTCGTTTGGTTTAAACAGGAGTGGTAAAATGCCCATTTCTCTCTTAGAAGAGGTCTGCCAGTGATAAGGATTATCTGAGACTGAGGAGAACACCAAGACCCTATTTCCCACTGCCTCATGGCTCCTGGCATTATCAGGCAGGCTATTATTTCATAAAAGAGGGCATTGCTTGTGTCAGAGGCAGTGCTTCGCAACAAGCAGTCACAGCCCACATGAAAGGTATGCTTAATATCATGGAAGTCATGGCCAGCTTTTGGAAATGAAGGCCATAAAACCCCTTGGGACACTGAGAGTTTGTTACCAAACCTCCCTGAAGTTGCATCAACAGTTCCACTGAGTCCTGTTTGAGCATGGTACTTGGATTTTAAGCTCCAGCTTCTTGTTCCCTGCTACTAGAAATCTAGTGGGCAAGGCTAGTAACATCTGAAAAACTTAAAATGAAAAGACCCTTTGCAAAAAGCAAACTATGAATTTATAATTGGAAATATAGGGACCAAAAATTGTAGTTGAAGATCCGTATTGACTCATTCAGAGATAAGATATAAACAGTTGACTCTGTGTCCAATCAAAATGATTATACACTATCTAAATTTTAAATTTCCTTGTTTGCTTGGGGGGAATTTATAATAGAAAAATATTCACGGAGGAATTGGAATAGTGATAATCAAGAAAAGCACATTTATTTTTAACAATTCTCATATAGGAAATTGCCTCAATGCATTGAGTGGTCTATTCTATATGGCATACTTTCTTAGTTTAATTGTAAAGAAGAGTAAATATCGTGGTTGTGCTGGAGCTGTCAAACAGAAATGAAAGATGGAAAAAACGTATTAGATCACCTTGAGGCCAAATTCACAGCTGTTGGAAGCCGGTATAATTCCACTGACATCAACTCCCATTCTTTTCACTTGGAGCTGTGGACACTCAGCACCCCTGAAATCCCTGACACCATGTGTTCAGATTGTTCCTTTCATTTCAACACAGTTTTTAGTGCATAGGCCCCTACATTTTGGCTCATTAATATGCTGATGTATTGACTAATGTAAAAATAAACATTTTCTTCTTCCTGTATTACTGTACCTTTTCACCTCTAGCAAATTTAACAGATTTAGTCTTTTGCAACTAAATGCAAGTAGAATGATACTTGCATCTTTTATAGCAGAAAGACAGGCATCAAAGCAGCAGAGCCTGTTAATGCATTTACAAAGGTGTAAATTACCAACATGGCTTTGATTCTGGACTATTTTGATTTAGAGTGAATTAAGTGAAAATGTGGCACAAAATAAAAGTGCTTTGCAGGGACCATCAATAAGTAATGGGTTTTTTTAACAGAGTCAAATCCTTCGGGATCCATTGTCACCAAGGTATACTTCAAAGAATGTCCTAAGGAGAAAATTTAAGAATAAGTGTAGACATATTTTTATATATTATACATGGAAATTACTATTTAAATATAATTTATAAATTATAAATGGATATATTTAACACTTTTTTTGCAGTTGTTCAAGTTTTTTCCTTTCTCTGAATTGTCATCTAATGGGTTTCTGAAAGGGTGCAAAGTCAGAACAGCATATGGTAGAATGAAGCATTCAGAAGGAGATATTTTGGAAAATGTTAAATGTATTTTAAATAACTACCGACTGGGTTAGGTTTCTGGGTTAGAGTTACTGCTGCAGCATCATAGCACAACAGTAACTTAGACAGTGAGATGGAGAAATCACTTACACATGTATCTGCTCCGAGTTCCAAGTAAAAATGTGGTTACTATAGCAACTGCCACATTATACTCATGCAGTCTCTGGAATAGATTAAATTGCTGAAAAACTGCAAATTTTCGTTTGACTCTGTTCAGAACTGCAGCTAAATG
Source organism: Scopus umbretta (assembly GCA_013400535.1). Classification (NCBI taxonomy): domain Eukaryota; kingdom Metazoa; phylum Chordata; class Aves; order Pelecaniformes; family Scopidae; genus Scopus; species Scopus umbretta. The sequence goes on from VZTL01064102.1 coordinate 6,348, forward strand.
TGCTGAAGTTACTTAATCAAAGGCATGTCAGTGTGCATGTTCTTACATATTACTGACTGAAATTTTGGCTTGCGTGTTACTTTAGCTTAGTTTTTCTGTAACATATACCAATTCAAAACAACTTTGTCATATTCATTTACTGTTTTAGTGGAATCCATTTGGCCATATGTACATGTTAAGGTGGACATTGAATGTATGAAATGTATTATAGAAAATTTCCTGCCTTGTATTCTTATAAATGTTAGATATAGCCAAGGGGATTAAAAAATCAAGGCTTTCTTTCCTTTCTGTAGGAATTTTGTTTGGAGACCACCCTAAAATTTTATAAAAAAATATTAATCATTATATCACTATGACAGCAGAAAGCAAGTAATGTGTTTTGTTTTCTATAGAAATGCCACTCTGTGGGCTCGATACAGTTGGCCAACAGTTGCAGGTAAAGTCATCTAACCTTCATTCATTACCTGAACACAAACAATTTCATGCTTTATGTCGCAAGTGCTAAAATGCAGTGATTTTGAGGAGTGATGACTTATTCCTTCTTGATGCGATTAAATAGTTCAAAAGTTTAACTACCTAAGATGCAGGGAAATTTTGCTGCAGATATTTTTTGGATGGTATTCATGCAGAACAAAATACAAAATAAACATGGAATGCAGCTGTAGAAAACAAAACTTCTCTTTGAACAGCTGAGATGAGAGATCATCTCACACTGTGATAAGAAAACTATAGATAATTTTGAATTGTAGGCCTTTTGGACCTGCCCAAGCTGTGACTTCTGACAGACAAAGTAGGTATTGTAGTACACATATCTAGAAGAATTTAAAACTGAAATCCTAGGATTACGTGCATGTGTATGTTGTATTAGCTGTTTCTGTTGTTGTCATTCTAAACCTTTTCCTCTTTCTAGGGAGCTAATTTTTAGCAATGTGGTTGCTGTTGATTCTTCTCACTGCTTAATGAACACTTTTTTGTTTCCTCCTGCTGACTCTGTTCTGGGCTTGCCCTGCTGGGGCATTGTGCAAAGCACTTTGCAGAGTCAGTGCTCTTGGTTGCTTTGGTGCTGCTTTTGCTCTGATGTGACATGAAAAACTCTGCCTACTTTTGATGTTTTCTTATTTCTCCCTCTGGGTTAGATTTCCCCAAGTCTTGAGTATGTGGGAGCCCCTCCAGAAAGGAAGCGGGTGGAGTCCTTCTAAAGCTCTGATTGTTTCACCTGAACTCTTAAGTTGCTTGAGCTTGTCAGAACTGGGCTCCTAGTTCCCTTCTCTTTCTGAAATTAACTCTTTGGAGTTCAGTTTCCATTCTTACACATTTTCCCTGACAAATCCTGACAGCAGCTGAGGCTGTACTTTGTTCAGATATTCTATCTTTATTGGATCTTCTTTAGCCAGTGCTTCCTACTGATTTGATTTGGTTTATCTATTTGTTGATTATTTGATGACATGACTGTGTGGTACTCTCTTGTCTGCTTATTACTTAAAGTTTTAGACTAAATTAGTGCTTTCTTCCACCCTTCAAGGTAATTTCTATTTTTCTGAGAGGACACAGCAGTCTGATGCTGAAACATTAGCAAGTCTTTTGTAATGGGTGACAGTTATTTCATTTCCTTTCTATACCTAATATAATAACTCTTACAGCTTATTTGAATATGTCATTTGGTATTTTACATAGAAATGCTGCATCATTTTCTTTGTAACATCCTTACTTGTAGATTTAACAGCACCGGGTTATCTAGGATTGCAGTTACTGGCTCTATGTGTTTATGAAATACATTATCATAAATATTCATGATTTTTTGTGTGTATTTGATATTAGTTTGCAATGTTAATCCTGCCTCAGGACCAACTTCCATCATGACAAGTACAAGAAACATATTCTTCTTGCCTAGTTTGTGAGCTTCATAAATTAAAGCCTTTGAAATACACACAATGTAATTTGCCTTGCTTTGTCCCCTATGGTATTTCTCTCAATACCTTGTAATTGAGATTCCATAGTTGCTACATTTTTCCTCATCAGGTAACCTTGGTTCTGTCTTCTTTGTCTTAAACTGTCACTTTATCCTTTTGTTACCCACTTCATTGTGTCATCTTGGAAAGCAGGCTCCTGTGCTGCCACTTCCCTGGTAAAACACATTCTTGTGTTGTGTTGGAGATGGTTAGACTCAGGCTGTGATTGTTTGAAGGTGGGACACTGTTCTTGTTCAGAGTGCTCGGGAAGGTAAAAGAATAGGAAAATGGCCTCTAGACAGAAGGAGGCTGTCTTCAACTCTTTTCACTGTAGGTCCAGCTGAAAGAAAAGCATGTATAAGACTGCAGTGCACTGTGGGAAAAAAAAGTTACTGAAACCATTTCACTATTCCATGTATGCTTCATTCACTTGTTTGGAGTTTTTTTTGTTTGCTTTTTTAAAAAAATTATTCAAGCTGCTCACTCTTAGTCAATACTAAAATCTGTTTCTGGATATAGTCATAATTTTGTATATTCTGTTGAAGTGTCTCAGTAAGCTACATGCAGCTTGCTTTTCTGAGGATGACTTTCTGCATGGATACAGGGATACAATAGAGAATTACAAACAATTAGCTGAACATTTCTGCTTGATTTTCTTGATTATAGGCATCAAAATTAGTTTTATTTGTATTTCCAGTAAATTCACTTTTTGCTCAGTTCTTATACCCAGATAACTTTGAAATTAAGGATAGTTTTTAATGCTTAAAATACTTGCAAAAAAACGCCTACTTACTACTTTTATATTGATGATAAAGTCTCAGTACCAAGTGAGAACACTTTACCAGTAAGTCTTTCCTACAATCCTGTATAACTCAGGTTTCATTCACTATTAGCAAGATTCACACTTGTCAGGACCTGTCAAATATTTAATGATTTTCTTTCCTAGTGTCTTAGTTACAACAAAAATTCAGCTCATTGTTTATCCTGCAGCACTCTTATTTTGCTCCCTCTTATTGCTAAAATTGTCTCCCAAGTTTTGGTTGCTACCATTTTTTCATTTCTAAGTACTTCCATAGAAGCAAAAGTTGAGAAAACAATTAGATGTTCCAAGTGACTTTAGAAATAGTCAGGGGTATAAATGGGACAAACCAACTGTTACTTTATTTTTCATATTATATTGTGTTAACATGGCAAGGTTTTGTACCGAGGGGGCCAATAAGGGGTAGGGGGTGGGTGCTGCAAGGGTGTCCTCTGTGAGAATAGACTGGGGAGAATATTCTCTGGGAGAATAGACTGCCCCTGTGTTGCACTGAGTCAGTTTCAGCTGGCTCCAAAGTGGACCCACCTCTGGTCAAAGCTGATCCCACCAGCACAGCTGGTGGTGTCTCTGTGGAAACATAGTTAAGAAAGGGTAAAAAACGCTGCACAGCAGCTGTGAGAGTAAGGAGTGAGGAACAAGAAAAAAGGTGAAACAACTCTGCAGACACCAAGGTCAGTGAAGAAGGAGGGGAGGAGGTGTTGCAGGTGCCAGAGCAGAGATACCCCTACACTCTCTGGAGCAGACCATGGTAACACAGGTTATCCCCCTGCAGCCCATAGAGGAACATGGTGGAGCAGATATCCACACTGCAGCCCATGGAAGGCCCCAGGCTGGAGCAGGTTGATATGCCCTGAAGGAAGCTGCAGCCTGTGGAAAGCCCACGCTGGAGCTGGTTTTCTGGCAGGAGCTGTGGCCCATGGGGAACCCCTGCTGGAGCAGCCCATTCCTGAAGGACTGTGCCCTGTGGAAAGTATCCAAGCTGGAGCAGTTTTTGAAGAACTTCAGCCCATAGGAAGGACCCACACTGAAGCAGACTGTATCCTGTGGGAGGGACCCCATGCTGGAACAGGGGAACAGTGTGGGGAGGAAGGAGCAACAGAGACAAAGTGTTATGGACTGACCACAACCCCCATTCCCCTGTGCCACTTAGAGCAGGGAGGAGGTAGAAGAGTCAGGAATGAAGGAGTGAAGTTGAGCCTGAGAAGGAGCGGGTGTGAGGGCAAGGTATATTTAGTTTTGTCTTTTTCTAACCATCCTACTCTGTTTTTAATTGGCAATAAATTAAATTAATCTTCTCCCACTAGAGTCTGTTTTGCCCCTCTTAGTAATTGGTAAGAGATCATAGAATCATACAATGCTTTGGGTTGCAAAGGACATTTAGAGGTCATCTAGCTCACCCCCCCTGCAGTAAGCAGTGACATCTTCAACTAGATCAGGTTGCTCAGAGCCTCATCCAACCTGCCCTTAAATGCTTCCAGGGATGGGGCCTCCACTACCTCTCTGGGCAACCTGTGCCAGTGTTTTCACCACCTTCATTGTAAAAAATTTCTTCCTTATATCCAATTTAAATCTACCCTCCTTTGGTTTAAAACCATTACTCCTTGAAAAGAGTAGATCTTTCTTGAAAAGAAAGATCTCCCTGTCCTTATCAACCCATGAGCTTTTCCATCTTCTTTTATCTCCCTGTCTTGCTAAGGAGAGGGAGTGGAGAGTGGTTTGGTGGGCGTCTGGCAGCCAGCCAAGGTTAACCCACTGCACATAGTTTGCTTGCAGTGTTGTAAGAAGTAGAAACTGTCTCTGGTTGATGGATTCCTTCTGTGTAGAAACATAGTTGTGTTTTCTATAGTTTCACTGTCTATTGCTGTACCATTTGCAATGACCCTATGATATGAGCACACCAGAATCTATATATACAGCTTCCCAAATCCAGTTTTCAGTACATCAGGGGACTGAATCTGAATGGAATTCATGTAACAGAGAAGACAGTGCACTAATGTATTCAAAATGAATTTGAAGGACACACAAAGGGAGTAACTTTCTTACACATTCTAGACAGAAACTTTTAGCACAGAACACATAAGTGGAAAATTATAAATGCTTTTATAGAGATGTCCAGTTTAATTACTTCTTCCTAGCTAATGATTTGTTCTTCTCTCCTTTAGTCATCAGTTTATCAACAAATTACAATCTCTTCTTCCACTGATCTTCTGGATATTAAAGTGTAACATTGCAAAATCACCTACGGCAAGCAAAATGAGCACGAGGTATGTGAGGCTTAGGAAAAAGGAGAAAGGAAAGAAAAATGAAAAAACAATGGGGTGAGGTAAGAAGAAAAAGAACAAAGATAATAAGTACTTTAACATGAACAGGACAGAGAACAAGAAGAAAAGGGAAGAAAAATATTGTGAAGTAATAAACAGTAGTTATTCACTTAATGAAACACTTAAATGTACCTCTGGGTGTGCATGTAGGTATGCGTCTAGGGAACTCCCAAATCACCTCTTAGCTGTTATTTAGAGAAAACTACAGCAATTTACTTCACCCATCTACAAAGGTCCTAGCAAGATGCCACAAAAGGATATTTTCTCTGCAGTTTGCAGTTTCTTGGTACATCTGGTACATCAGATCTCATCTCAAATTAAGTGTAAAAATTAGTGAATTTTTAAAGGAGCTGTTGCAGGGTTGTTCAAACTGTAAAGGGAAAATCGGTCGAAATGGCAGAGGGATGGAGAGATTTCTGCTTTGGAAGGGATTAGGCAAAGGCAAGTATCTGTAGTGAACTTGACTGAGGAAAACCTTCATGCAGCACTGAGTGCCAAAAGCAATGAGAAAGGATCTCAGTGAAATTTAAAAAGCCATTTACTCAGAGTAAAAGCCTAGAGAGATATTAGCAAGCAATAGCAAAGTGCATATGCTACTTTGGAACAAGCTGCCTTAAAAGATATATGGGGACCTTGTATGTGACACAGTTTAGGATTGCTTTTTGGAATTGCATTCCAACTTTTTGATGTAGGACATAACCCGTGTCCTGTGTGATGACTGCAAGCTCCTACTGCTCTTTCCTAACACAGACAGTGATGTCTTGCAACCTCTTTGTATATCTTCCCTTTGGCTTGGATTTTGAAACACAAAGATGAACACCTGTTTTGCCAGTATGAGCTGCTCATGTTCTATGAGCTCATACTGAGTTTTAATCAGCTGTCTTGGAAAATCATTCAGACTGCAGTTTTTTCTTCACATTTCTGCTTATTGAGAAGACTAAATTCTTCATCTCAGACTCAGGGAAGGAATTTGAAAATGCTGGACTGTCTTGCTGACAGCTTTGCTATCCTATAATCATTTAATGTCTTTGTAAGTATCAATGTGAATATAGAGGAATAACTTCAACTGACCACGCTTTTTGAGTAAGAAATAGCAGGTTTTCACATACAGAGGTGCCAACCTGCTCCAGTGTCAGTAGTGATTTTCCTTCCATCTTTCACTCAGAGTACCTAGTAATGAAAACTGTGAATAAAGACTGATTCATCTGCCAGGCCTCTTTTCACAGAGCTTCTGTATGATCCCTCCCATCTGGATGCAAAATGACATTTAAAGAAACTCTTTTCATTTGTTCGCATTTTTGCGATGTGTGCAGAACAGATGAGTATTAGGATATCCTAATTAATCAGGGGGGATTATTATTATTATTATTAT
>VZTL01064103.1:0-16550 GCA_013400535.1 Scopus umbretta
ATTTGCTTTTCACAGAGAAAGGATGAGCTGGGGATTGCAATACTACTTTGGGATTGTTGCAGTTACTAATGCTGTCCCAGACTTCTAGCGTGTCTTGCAGCAGAGTTCTTAGGTGCTTTTTAAAGCCTCATCCTTTAAACACTCCAGTTTCCCATCTGGCAAATAGGATTGCAGTGCTCTTGTAACTGGCTGGTATTTGGTGTTTTAAATTGTCAGGTGATCAAATGTAATTATGTAAATACTGTTAACTGAAGTTAAATCTCTGTTCAAGTGATTGTGTGCATTGCCAGTGCAAGTATGTCAGTAACAAAGTATGATAGATATTTGGTGATCCTTTGATGTTTTATAAACATCAGAAAATATTAATCCCTTTACACACACACATTTTGGCTGATGCTTGTAAACTAAAGCATGCCAAATAAGTTCTATGTATTTCTTTGTACACCTTGCCTTTTACTTCTGTAACAATTTCTTGGAGAGTTCCTGTGGGACATTGGAAAATACAATATTAATTGCTGAATAATATTTTAATATAAATATATGGATTCACCAAAATGTTATAAATCACTCGATTATGTTAAACTTGACTCAATTTTTTTTTTTTACAAGAAATGGGTTTGAAGACAGACTGATCCTTTGCTATCCAGACCACCTACTCAATGCTCGATGAGATCTAGTTCCCTATTACTTCAGCACACAAATTTTGGAAATGTCGTTTTTTTTAAAATGTGTTTTCAATCCTAGTGAAAGCAAATGTTTAAAACATAAGAATTTCTTGCAAAATTGAATGAATGAATTGAGCCAAAACTCTCTGAGAGAACACAAAAATTAAACACACTGGCTTGTTAGCCTTCTGAATAATGTTATGTGGAAAAGTTTAGGAAAGAGTTATTGTTGACATTTCATAAACGGACTATTTCATTAATGGGAGGGAAAGCAGATTAATTAAAAGCATAAATATGTTGATACATACTGACTTGAAGGAGAGTTGCTCAGATTCAGTTAAAAACTGAACTCAAAACAAGAGACTTCTTTCTTCCTCTTCTTCCCTCAGCTAAGAATAGTAACACAGTGGTTAGAGCACCAGTCTCCCACATTCCAGGTAACCATAGGCTGATGAGACTTTTTTCTTTCTTTGATTGTGTCATGAAACCTTCAAAATTTAGTGGGTTTGCCCTAATGGGTGATGAAATAAAAAGTGAAAAAAGTATTAGTGGAACAGGAAATCAGATTTTCTCATAGCTGTGGATCTAAGCTGGATTTTACATTCAATTTGGTCCTGTTATGTTGTCATATTAAGACTTAGAAAACAATTGTCTGCTGAGTACATAAGTCTTCTCATGATACTGTGGAATGGAGAACACAAGACAATGCTGATTTTTCCTCAAGATATCAGTATTCTAGAGAGGCTGGAGCTATATTTCTCCTGTGTGGGTGTTTGAGCATTTGAATTGGCCATCTGTAGGGACAGCAAACTGCTTAAACTCTGTTTTCTTCTTTGTCGGATATTTCTATAACAGTCTGAAAATTAAACCAGAGTTCTAATCTACAGAGGAAATTCAGATGGCTAGCCATTCCTTTTTACAAAAGATACAATGTTTATCTGGAGATTTTTCCTAAGAACTCTAGAAGGATTGTAAATAAAAGCAGTGAATATTTTTAGATTGTATTTAAATTCAGAAGTATTTACTTTGTGCATTTTGAAGTCTACACTGAGTTAGTTAAAATCATAGCTCTACGATAATAAGTGAATTCCTCAAAGATTTTCCACAGTTTAAAAAGCCTTAAACTTGGAAAAACAAAAATTAGCTGATCCATGTTTTACTTGTTTCTGACTGCACTATTGTCAGTACTGAACCAGTGAGCACTCTTTACAATACCTTTAATCTGATTCTACTCACTGAAACTCAAAGGCATTTATTTCATCTGTGCTATAAGAAAAATTGTTTTTGCTCTGATTAGGCATAGATTTCCCAAGACTCTTATTTCTAGTTCACAATGAAGCTTATATCATTTGTCTCATGTAGGTTTTCTATAGATATGTGCTCATTAGTGAGTTGTCGTGATGTTTAAAAGCTCAGTAGCTTGCATAGCTGCTGGTTGACTTAAGTTCAAAAGTTTTTGTGAAAGACCCTCAATTACGAAGCTTTCTACTTCTGACAGTTCAGTATCTATCTCAATTTTCTTTTTCTTTGCAAAGTGACAATGATTTAAGATTCACTCTAAACATAATGTAAATGATCGATGGTAGCTGACAGTTGCCATTGTTTGTTTGTCCAAACAGGTTATATGTGCAGCAAAGTCTGAACAATTAGTCCTGGGTTCAGTTCTCCTTTGGGCTGAAGCTAATTTTGTACACAGTGTTTATTTTTCTTGTTGACCACATGGAAAGGTGTTTTTCAGTGGTTTAGAATCTAGGAAGTATCAGCACTGACAGTTCTAAGAGAAGTTGTCATACAAAGTTGTAACTACCTTGCAAGAAATTAAGACTTTCTCACCCAAAATGAGCCTATGGAGGGGGTGATACTGTTAATGATACCTGATAATAAAATTACTTTAAAAACAAGTTTTCCTTGGTTTGGTGTTAAATTCCTACATACAAGATCCTTGTATTCTATTTGTAGTCTACTCTAGACCACAATGTCTTGGCAATGGCTTATATAAGGAAATCCAGAAACACTGAGAAAGCACACAGTTGTCTTTCCTTCTGGTCTATCTTTATTTAAAATGTAAGTACCATAGAGAAGCAACTGCTGAGTAGTTGGTTTTGCCATAGAGATTTTGATGAGAAAATATGTTCCTTAGAATGTAAATCCTGTCTATTCGAAGAAAGCAACTAAGCAGAGGAACAAACACAAAGGTAGTTTTACATCAATGTTTGAGAACAGATGTTCTCTAAGATTTCTCAGAACCAGGTTTCTAAGTCCATAGAACTAAATAAGAGGTCTGTGCCAATACCTGGAAGCTTCCATTTCTCTTCTGAAAAGACTGTTCACTGCTTGTTTCTTAAACCTTTAATTTATGTGTCTTTTTTAATTATACGTGGTTTTGACCTTGTAATTTTGAATTTCATCTCACTTTTTTCCCTTTTCCTGCCTAAAAATTGGGTTGAGATCATTGGTACCAATATGATATGGCAGCTTTAGGGGATTTTTTGGTTGGTTGGTTGGTTGGTTTTTTTTTTCTGAAATAAAAATCCCCAACACACACACGCACATACACACAACACAAACCAAACCAAAAAACCCCACCAACTGACTAGCCTGAAGCAGTAAGAGATGGATAACAATTATTTTTAACATACAGATGTTTCTTTTAATGGAAAACATTTTTTACAGACTGTAATGAAAAATTGAGACTCTTCCTTAAGGTTGTTTGCAGTAGCCCAGTTTTAGCTGCTTTTCTTTCATTCCATTCTTGTTTATCTGCCATTACATGAACTCTTTCTCTGCTAGTGGACTTTCTGGCAACAGATGAAGTAGAACTTCTATTGGCATTGTTACAGCAATGCCTACAGACTTTGGTAAAAGACCTGTATTTCTGTTATAACCTGCCATTTCCTGCGCTATTCTCTAAACGTCTAGTTGAAATCCTAAAGATTTCTGTGACTGTGAGAGGATGTTAACACACAGTTGCATGATTGTATGGTTTTGGCCTGGCAGTCAAAATGAATATTTTTAAAAGTTAAGATCCTCCTCCTCCTCCACAAGTGATTTATATCTGTTGTTTTAACATGGTGGCTCAAGTCACATACTGACTAAATCCAGTGACCAGTTTTAGTTCACAGGTAGTCAGCCTCAGGAGGGAAGAGATTGAATTGCTGCAGTTCCAAAGGGCATGACAAGCATTTATATAACATACGGACCCGGTAGTAATATAATGCATACAAAAACAGTTGAGTCTGCATAGTTTTAAAGAGCTAACAGGGTAAATGAAATGGCATAGTGGTCAAAGATGGAGGTTAGTAACTGCTCTGGAGCCCAGGGGCCAGAAAGTGTCTGAAAACCTGATATAAGCATTGACAATTGTTTGGAGAGGAAATCTTGCTTTCTTGTGTGGGGGCCTGTACGTGCCCATTGCATTAATGAATGCTGCAGGAAGCATTTGTCATCAGTAATGCTCTACTGACCTGGGTAAAGGCTGCCAGCCTCACCTAGCTTCTGTACTGCTTTGATGATAGGTTCTGCGGGGGTGGGACAGAGCATTACTTTGTGACACTTGTGATATTTCAAAGGTGGGTGAGGCCACTTGGGTTAAATCAGTTCATTGTCATGGAACAGCTGAAAAAGGCCCAACAAAAGGTTTTTGTGTGCATGTGTCAGATGTTTCTGTATCTGTATATATCTATTAAAAAATAAAAATTCAATTTGGTCATTGAGTCCCTATAGTTTGTGACCTTTTCTGAAGAACATCTATTTTGTAAGAAGTATCCACTTTAAAGTGAACAAAACCTTGTCAGAACTTCTTTGTTAGTGAGAATTCAAGTAAGGGCATTTAAATAAAGTATAGATATAGAACTCTATTGCCCATGTTCTGGTTAGGTAAATGTTGGACTGAAGGAGAGTTTACCTGCTTTCTTGCTAATACTAATACTAATTTTCCAGTACTAGCTGTCAGTGGCACTGCCACATGCTGTGTTTTTAAATGAAGATACAGTAAACACTCCCATCTTAATTCTAGAGAATTAATTCCTGGAAACTCTTTAGGACTGCTATATTATTGGTGTACTCTATTTATGCTTACATGGCCGTTCTGCATTTCTTTTCTTTGCAAATATAAAGCATATTTAAATGTCCTTCTTTTTGACTCTGAGGTCTATTTTATTACTATTTTATTTTTTATTACTATTTTATTTTTTGACTGAGGCCTTTTTTGTTACTATTTTATTGTTTATTACTATTTTATTTTTTGACTCTGAGGCCTATTTTATTACTGTATTTTAGCCCAGCAAATAATTTCTGCAGTTTGTTGTCCAGTAATAATGTCAGAGAGAGGGATACCCAGTAGCTTTCAAGCTGAGGAACACAACTAAGCTTCTTATATAAATTTTAACTTTATTGAAGAGACTTTTTTTTAAGTTGAGCACTACTTTCTTCCTCCTCTTTTTTCTTTTTCCATTAGTGAATTTATAGCAAAATTCTCTAGAAAAAATATTTTAACTTGGCTGTTCTGGAGTTTATCTGGAGAAGCCTCTTATTCAAATCACAGCATATGTAATTCATCCTTCATTGTGCTACAGCAGAAACAATAGCATTCATGCAAGCTCACTTGCTGAAAATTTTGAGACACTGTGTGCTTTACACAGACCTTGTGAGGAGAATGGCTTGTATTGAGTTTGCTACAGTAAAATCTCTTCTATTCTATTATTCTATGAGTATGGTGCAGCTGGCTGACACTTTGAGTTCATGCAAAGCACTACATAGCTGGTTTAAGAAATACTTGTGGTCATTTTCTGTGAAGTGATATGAAATACATTGCTATCTGTAAAGGTCCACATTTGGATTGAGTATAAGCAGCAAGAGGGCAAGCTGTCTTAAGGAGAGACAACGTTCTACGTGGAATGATCTGTTTGTAGAAAATATCTTCCAGGCTGGATCCTGCGTTAGCCTCAGGAGAGGAGCTAGCAATAAGGGGCTATTTACAGGGATTAAGGAATTAAGTTCTAGGGTTTCAGGGTTTTTTTTGTTTGGTTGGGGTTGTTTTTTGTTTTTTGTTTTTTTTTGAATGTTCATGTTTATTTCATGAAGCCTAATTAGTAGACTGTAACAATTTGATCTCAGTGAAATGAATAGTCAATTTTACAGTAAATCTGTGAAAGCAGGACTACATACTGACTGGGCTCATATGAATATGAGCTTTTGAAAACCCATACACAATTTCCCTATTCCAAGAGCCAATTCTGTGAGAATGGCTTATAAACCATTCTTTGTTACAGTGGTGGCAGTAGAATTTTGTATAATAGGAACACTGCATGGGTTTGGAGATTTCATTACTTAAAATTACTTTAAAGTGAACTTTAAAACCACTTGTTATTGTGAATAATTTCTCTGTTTCTGGTGATCAAGATACACCAATAGTTTTAAAAAAAGAAAACAGAAATCTTTCTAGGAAGACAGCAAGTTCTGCATGTTCACCGAGCACATCAGAGCTGTGACACTGTACCAGGTTAGGTATGACTATACATTCATCACTGTCACCTCAGAAACATAATTGAAGTGTTAAACTAATAGTAAAGCAAATGCACTGCTTAAATTTCATAAAAGGTTTCAATATTAGCTGATGCTTAATCTGTTTCAGAAATGACTTTTGAATTTTCTGCTATATTGCAGCTGAGAAAAGCACATTTTCACTGGTTTTGAGTACCTCCAAACTACTTGTACGGGAGACATTAAAATGCCAGGTTCCATGTTTGTGACATGGTGGGCTTCCACCAGTACTGGGTTTGTGTGGCAAGGTTATGGTAGCATGGGGGGGCTACAGGAGTGGCGTCTGTGAGAAGCTGCCAGAAGCTTCTTCTACGTCTGATAGAGCCAACACCAGCCAGCTCCAAGATGGACCCGCCGCTGGCTAAGGTTGAGCCCATCAGTGACAGTGGTAGTGGCTCTGAGATAACATGTTTAAGAGGAGGGGGGCGGTGAAACCTGCACAACTGCAGCCAGAGAGAGGATTGACAATATGAGAGAGGAATGGCTCTGCAGACACTGAGGTCAGTGAAGAAGGAGACTAGAGGAGGTGCTCCAGGTGCCGGAACAGAGATTCCCCTGCAGCCCATGGAAGTCCATGGTGGAGCAGATATCCACCTGTAGCCCATGGAGGACCCCACACTGGAGCAGGTGGATGTGCCCAAAGGAGGCTGTGACCCCGTGGGAAGCACACGCTGAAGCAGGCTCCTGGCAGGACCTGTGAACCCGTGGAGAGNGCAGGACCTGTGAACCTGTGGAGAGAGAGGAGCCCACACTGGTGCATGTTTTCTGTCAGGACTTGTAACCCCGTGGGGGAACCACACTGGAGCAGTCTGTTCCTGAAGGACTGCCCCCTGTGGAAGAGACCCACGCTGGAGCAGTTCATGAAGAAGTTTGTGGAGGACTGTCTCCTGTGGGAGGAGCCCCACGCTGGAGTGGGGGAAGAGTGTGAGGAGTCCTCCTCTTGAGGAGGAAGGAGCGGCAGAAAGAACATGTGATGGACTGACCACAGCACCCATTCCCCATCCCACTGTGCCGCTGGAGCGGGGAGGAGGTAGAGATATCGGGAGGGAAGGCAAGCCCATGAAGAAGGGAGGGGTGGGGGGAAGGTGTTTAAGATTTTGTTTTTATTTCTCATTACCTTACTCTGATTTGATTGGTATTAAACTAAACTAATTTCCCCAAGTTGAGGGTGTTTTGCCTGTGACAGTAACTGGTGAATGGTCTCTCCCTGTCCTTATCTTGACCCATGAGCCTTTTGTTGTATTTTCTCTCCCCTGTCCAGCTGAGGAGGGGGAGTGTTAAAGCGGCTTTGTTGGGCACCTGGCAGCCAGCCACACCACCCAATATGTTTACGGCTTTATGTGAAAAGTAGTCTCGGATTTGGATAAAAGTGAAAAAGGTTGCTATAGCTTTGATGCAGTTTCCAGAATGATCTCATTAATTATGAAGGGATGTGTAGCTGTATGCTCAATGGCTAACTAAGCTTGAACATCTCCTAGTCCTGCTGAAGCCCTTGAAGGTTGTTGAACTAAACACAAACACCTTTTTTCCACCATGCTGTCCCCTGGCATTTGAGCTACTATAAGCTGATCCAAGTCTGAGATATGAAACTGCACTACTAGTGTTGTTATCATGGTAGAGAGGAAGGATGTAAGTCCGCATAATGTTTAAACTGGAATTGGAATCTGATTCCTTTGTTATAGTTGAGGCCTTCCAGAACATGAATTTCAAAATTCACAGCAGCTTTAGTGTCAATACCGGGTCAGTATGAGTTGTGTCAGTGTGTGCTTTGTACTTTATATAAAGAATCATCTTTCCTTGGTCCGTACAGGATGCTTTTGCTGCACATTTCTTCTGTTTTCTATTCATAGTTTTTGCCACTTCTCTACTTCCTACTGTTCTCCTTGGACATTGCTTCATTCTATAGCCTCACCGGAATCCACTAGCTATTTTGCTAGTTGTCAGAGGCAGTGATCCACTAAAAAAAAAAAAAAACAAAAACAAAACGGCAACATTGTAGTAAAGTTTGAATTGATAGCAGATACCTGGCAATTACCAAATGTGCCAGTCACTGCTCTGTGAAGGGCCATGTGAGTTAACACCATGATTGCTTCAGTAAGTAATCATGCTGCTGCTGATGCTAGCTGAATGTTTTTCCCACATTATTCATTTGGTTGTGGCAGCACCACTGTTTATGCAGCTATGCTTGTGAACAGAGTAAGTAAATGTTAAAAAGAAATAAGTACTTTTTAACCTGGGTCATTTTTCTTATCCGATTCACAGTCTGGCCTTGCAGACAGTTGTATCAGCACAACCAAATGGGCAGCCTGAGGGCAGAAGGAAGCAGCCAGTTGGAGCCCCTTAAGTCAGTATGACTATGAAGATGGTATCTGGAAACAGAGCCTAAGCAAGACCAGTTAAAATGTTTTGGTTTTTGAACAAAGGTGTGTGATGAGCTGCTTTCCTAATCAGTCATGACTAGGACCACAGGAACTGTATATATTCTTTGTAAGTGATGTTACCTATTAGAGAAATACCAGATTTGCTCTTGTTCTCTCCTAGTAGGAACAGACTGCAAGACCCCCAAATAAATTACAGCAAGAAGCCAGAGAAAAGAGCCAAAAAAAATATGAAAACATAAGGATCTAGTCAATGAACTGAAAGTATTTTAGTAGATACAGACACACCAGGGAAGCCAAATCATGACGTTTCTACCCACAAACAAAATATTGTATTTTGCAGTGTGAAGGTTTGCAGTTACACCTTTTGTGGCAAAGAAATATGGATTTTTCTCCTGCAAATTGATGTAATTCCTGTAGAAGTTGAGACGAATATGCATTAGGGTAGACAATAAGACAGGCAGAACTTGCCATAAATAGTTATTTTTTTCATAAGCTTGAAGTATGCCATAAATACCATATTCAATAACATTGACAATTCTAATAAGTTCAAACCCACTGTAAACCAAAGCTGAAGAGCATCAATGCTAAACGTGTCCTAACTGGCCTGTAAAGTAACACAAAAGATAATATAACTGTTGACTGTATGGAGGAATGTAAGACGAGGGTAGAATGAATACTAATCAGCTGCAGTTGCAACACACCCTATTGCCTGTCCAACACACAATTTCTTGTAGGAAAATTGCCATAGGTGATTTTTAGGAGTGGTTTCAACACTCTGATGTGGGAACTGGCAAGAAAGATGTCTGGTTTCTGATTAAAACAGACAGACATATTTGAAATATATATTTAAATTAGATTGATAGGATGACAGAGGTAAATAACTTGGAAACAGTATGATTTGTACCTGTGGTAATCTATTACTTAACTCATAGTCCAGCTTCTTGAGAAGCTGTTTGTGTGTATGCAGAATCGATGCATGTAGTGAAGGTGTTATGCAGTGGTACAATCCCAATGACTTTTATCCTTGCTGACTTGCAATGTGGCCATATCTGTGCTATAATTCGTATTTGGCTATCCACTGAAAAAGCAAGACTGATGTTTTTGTCTGTGTTCAGCAGCAAATCAAACTCAGGTGGCTGTAGCAGTTACCGCCATCACCTGTCCTCTCTGCTCCTTTTCTGCCTGTCACCATGCACATCCAAAAGGCTGCTGAAGATGTAGTGTAAACACTCTTCTACCTTCTCTGTTTAAAAGGTAGTTCATTAATAGGGTTTTATAGTAATATAAATGATGTTAAGTATCAGTTAAGCTGACAAGAGCTGTTTTCACCTGTCCTGGTTGTGCTGTAGTTTAGATGCTAGTGAGAAAGCAAGCAAACTGACACAATTTGTTTTCAGAATCTAGCAGGGAGATGTTGGTGAGTGCTACTTTACCAAATGAGTATCGATTTTGTTACTGTTGCTGTGACAGGAACCTGTGGTGGAGGTACTGTTTCAGTCATCCCACCTTAATCCACCTCCAGTGGAAGATGTTATCCCACAGGGATATACTGAATGGTGTGAATTTGTCATGATGACTAGAGACAATTAGAAACAAGAACAAGGAACAACCATCCCCTGCCAAAAGGTATTGAAGGGATTGCCTTCTTTCACAGCTAATATCCCATAAATTAGGTGATGCAAAGCTTTATGCAAAGCTCCTTGGGGAGGACACTTATGAGAATAACCTTATAAAGACAGGTATTAAAAATGTGAGATGAAATACATTACTGTGGCAGAGAGCTGGCAATCTATTTATAGTCTTACTGGGAATAAACGATACCACCTTATGTACCAGGCAACACCAAGATTAAACCTTAACTAGCCACATAGCGTTTTACCATCTTGTTAGCGTGCATGCATGCACTCTCAATTACTGCTTATAGGAGTTACATGAAAAATCAAGAAAGGCTGGAAAAAATAGTTGTCCTTGTGTCTTAGTGCTCACACACAAACTAATATTTTAAATCTAGTTTAGAGCCTAAATTCAATTCTGTTTCTCTGGATGTATATGAAGGAAGCAGACTTGGATACAGAGAGGTCAGTGGAAGGAATAAACATGTCCTTGCATTCACACTCCTTGTAGTTTTACAAAATGTTCTCTTTTCTGAAAAGAAACAGGGACACAGAACGTAAGGGGAAGACTGCTTTGCACACATCTGAGGTATATGTCATGAGGCTTTCCCTTCATTCTCTCCCCATATGGGGATATAAGCAAAATGCAGAGTCTCTTTGTGTTTTGGATGAGCCAGACAAGTTAGCAATGCTGTCAGACATTTCTTTGATATGGTCTTACTTTTTTTACAAATAACATACATGATCCTACTTCCTTAAGCAAAGGGATCCAATTCAGTAAGGACTACATGCACTATCAACAGGTATAAATAGTGGTGCTATAGCCCTGTATATTATTTTCACATTAAAATATTTTCAATGAATTATTATGACCAGCCAGATGATGTTTGAAAACAATAAGATGTTGTAAATGAATATTTATTAGTGACTGTTAATACAGTGTTCTTCCAAACACAACTTGAAAGACATCTCTTACTTTGATTTCACCCTCTAGATAGAGGGAGAAAAATGATTTCTGGAAGTGGATGGGGGAAGAGAGCACTGTGTCCTAGAGTCTGAATTTTCTTATAGTTGTGCCAGTCTTAAAAGCATAGAAGCAAAGTTCCTCAGGAACTGCACTGTGGCCTGATAAGGATATTGAAGTGGACTTGGCCGTCCATGAGGGATGTTAGATCTCATACACAGATGAACCAGTGATTCCATTAACTAAAAGCCAAAGTAGGAGGTGATACTACTAGCTGAGTTCTCGCACATGCAAGAATTAACCTGCACTGCAAAACTGCATGCTGGAAGTAGAGAGCATCATATGAAATTCTTATCCTTTGCTGTTTTGAATTGAGACGTACTTTTCCCTAAACTGTCAGAGTTGCTCCTTACTATTTCCTGTCGTGCGGCAGAGAGCTGTAAGGATGCATTTGCTGCAGTAGTATGACTGATGCAGGAGGTGTTGCTAGGAGCCCTGGGGAGGATTCTCTTTTCCTCCTGACAGAACCACTGCTCCAGGTAGAAGTTACTGTGTACTTGTATCATGCAAACACACTGAGGGTGGGTATTTGTTTGGTACACCGAAGTAACGAGAAACAGGAGATGGCCTGAGCCTGTGAGCTCAGAAGTATTTGTGAGGTATGTCAAATGCTGTCACTATTGTAGTTGCAAAAGATATGAATGAGAATTAACCAGGAAAGTAATTTTTAAGAAGTCCTCAAAGGTCACCACTTTCAGGGAAGGTCACTAGTCCAGAATAGTAATTCAGAGCCAAGATGAATCAGCCCTCAATACTGTTACTCCTTTCTTTAACGATTAATTTAAATAAAAATACTTGCATCCTGATTACAGGAATATCTTCACAGGCAAACTACCTGTAGGATGTTTTATTATGAAAAGATCTCAGACTGAGATTTAAAAATCAATCTAACACAGAAACATTATTACCATCTAGCAATGTATTACTTAGGTTTCTGGGGTGTTTCTTAAACCAACAACACTCTGTATAAATCTGTATTTATATTTTAAAAGTGAATGAAAATATGATCAGATACCAAAACTGAACAAGTTTCCATCCTCACTTGACCAGTTATTTTTATAATTCTAATAATTACTTTTCTTAAAGGCATTAATTTGGCTCCAATTCAGAGGGGATTCATATCTACAATATCATTCTTAAATGCAAGTGACAAATGGCGTAAAAATGGAGTAAAATAGAAAAAAAAATTAATTGACTATGTGGCTTTGAATTTTTAACTTGCAAGTAGCCTAACTTTCTGAGCAAGAGTTATCATTGGTTTGTCTCAAGAAATATTGTTAACAAGTGGAAATATACACGATACATGAGGAGTTTTAAAACTCTTAATTTCTTATCTCACCAGTGGCCTCTTCATGTAGAATACCCAGAAGCCTTTTTTTCTACTGTATGGTGGCAGTATATTAAATTGCATGGAAAAGGAAAACAGCTTACCAAGCTTTATGCTTCATGATTGAGAATCTTAGGTAAAAATACTCTTGGTGACTTCAGTCGCTATTTTGTAATCATTACTGTCCAGTTTTCTCCCAGATATATTCTAAATTTTCAGATGCAATAAATTAAACATCTGCTATACTATGTTTTTAAGAAAAGCTGTAAATCTGTATTAAATAATGCCCACAGCAAACTGATTTGCCTTTGGCTTAGCCTCTAGCTTGAAGACTGTCCAAATTTTGATGTTACTGAAGGAGCATTGTTTCCAAGGGTTTTGCCATATTAATGCTAAAACATTTATATACACTATGTTTGGAGTTATTGTAAACTTCAATTGTTTGTGACTATCCCAAATGGTGACTTTTCCTAGTAATGCCGAAATGGATTTCCCAGTCAATGAGACTGCATACTTACTATACGGGATGGACAGCTTGACTTGCTGTTGTGGTTTAACCCCAATCAGCAACCAAGCACCACACAGCCGCTCGCTCACCCTCCCCCCGCCCCGGTGGAATGGGGGAGAGAACCGGGAGGAAAAAACCAAACCAAACCAAACCAACCTAAAACCCATGGGTTGAGATAAAGGCAGTTTAATAGGACAGCAGAGAAAGAGAAAATAATAATAATAATAAAAGAATATACAAAACAAGTGATGCACAATGCAATTGATCACCAGCCAATGCCCATCCCATCCCCAAGCAGCAATCACTCCTTCCCCTGGCCAACTCCCCCAGTTTCTATACTGAGCTTGATGTCAGGTGGTATGGAATAGCCCTATGGTTAATTTGGGTCAGCTCTCCTGCCTGCGTTCCCTCTCAGCTTCTTGTGCACCTGGCAGAGCATGGGAAGCTGAAAAGTCCTTGACTAGTGTAAACAGCTGAAACCAGGACAATTGCGTATCATTTGCATAGTTATTTCTGACCTGAAATATTTTATCTACTTCTGTGTCAGTTAACAGGCATAGATAATCTGAGTTTCTTACCTGTAAAGCTAGCAGGTATTGTCCAGTGGCATTGACCAAAAAAACCCCAAAACAAAACCCAACTCCCTTTCCCCAAAAAACCCAAACACAACACTGATTTCCTAACCTGGGCTGTTGTGTTGGACTGTGCTATGTTGAGTCATCTGACATCTGCCTTTTAATCATAATAACTGAGGAAATTTTCCTCTGAGCTGTGTTTCACACTATTTTAGCAGTGGTTGCTAAGTGAGATACTGAGGTGACATTTTGTCTTAACTTTGGCATATTATGATTACATCATAATTCTCTCTGTCCCAACTACTTTAATTCATTCATCTAGAATTTGGCTTATTTTCACAAATGGGCATAATGATAGTCATTAGTATTGGTGAAACTCAGCAGCTGCAGGTTTCCTTAGAGCAAAGCCCCTACTAATGCTGGCTATTTCTCCAGTAGTGATCTTCATTAATGCAAGGTCATTGCCATTTCCTTCTTTAATTTCTCCCCATCCCACTCCATCCCTCAGCAGGTCAACTTAAACAAATAAACTAAATGAAATAAAGTATCTTTCCGTTTCAGCTGCACTTAACGTTCCATGATGCTACATAATTTTAGAAGTGCCATTTCTAAGTGATGGCTGCAAACAGCAGGGAATCCAAATGCAAGGTTGTCTCTGCCTACATGTCTTCTAAAAGCCCCTATCCTGGCATCTATTTCCTTAAAGCATACCAGCCAAAGGCTTCTTTCCAGTGAAGCTGGAGAATGGGTGTGCATGTCACAGTGTGTTCTGCAGGCTAACAAATATGGTTTCCACTGAGCCAATGCAAAGATATTTACAGAGGTATTCACAAAGGCTGTTTAGGCTTCAGAAGTTGTCTCCTTAGGTTTCTTTTATAGCTGATGAAGAGATCCAGCTGATAGTGATGCAAAGAAGGAAAGCAGCTGTTCCTCAAGGATGTGTTGTCTTTCAGCACCATCCAACTTAGGCAGGACCTGTGGCATACTTGCAGGAAGCTTTTGGAGCTGGAGTGTGTTGTGTTTTACAGGCCCTGAGCCTGGGGAGGTAGGACTGCCTAGTGACCCACAGCCTAGTGGTGGCCTTGGGGCAGAAGGGCCAGCTGTGAAAAGGAGCAGGCTCTCTGGGCATAGATTTTGACAGATAGTGAAGAACTAGCTATGATTTCAGCTACTTGGTCCTACTGAATTGGACCAACTGTATCTATTATAACCTGCTGGCCACAAAAGTGGTGGTAGGTAGATTAGCCACCCTTGGCTGAAGTCAGACTCCTTAAATACCTTTCTGAGTTACAAATTAGGTATCTTCTTGGTAGAAAATGTTGGGTCACTATCTGAGTCAATGCTGTCCAAGCAACTGGGCAGTCATCAAGGTAGCAGTGGCACAAAGAATTTCTGCTTTAAAAGTTCAACAATAACTTAAAATGCATCTTTGCATTATAGTTAAAAGATGCAGGGCATGGCATATTGGTCACATACATTAACCTGCAAGGTGCCTGAACTGCTATGCTCACTGTGTACTGTGTTAAAATACTCTTCCAGCTTGTTTTGAGGAATAACATATGGAAGCAGGCTCATTTTAATAACGGTAGTAATAGCATCCAAAAGCTGAAAAATAAGACCATATCCAGATTTTAAAATAGTGGTATGCAAGACGGGCATTTCCCTGACAATGCATTCAGTTGTTGTCTCGTCAAGTTAATACCAAGTTACCTCTTGGCCTTTCTCTTCTGTTTGCCATTTCAGTCTGATGCAGGATATGCTCTTCACCTCTCCAGTTGATTAGAGTATGAGAAAGAGGTAAAACTAGGAATTGTAGACACTTGGGCTGTCAGCTGTCACTCAGCCTTCTGATGCTTTGGTATACCACTTAAGCAGGAGAGGGGACTAAAACAGGCTTCTGTGGCATCCAGCCTGGGAGAAGCTTTATTGCAGAAGACCACTCAGCCAGGCTTCGACCCACCCAAGATATTAAGACAGATCTGGGGTCTCTCCTGTGTTTTTTCTGCAGTGGACTACCGGCTTACCAGTGAAGTGGGCATGAACACTGGTCTCAAAAACAGCTTACAGAGCTACACAAATTTCTAGAGATGGAAGGATGCATTCTTTTTCTTCTCAAGACAGTAGCAAATATTGTATATTTTGGATGAAAGCCATAATTTGTCCAGAAAATGTTTTTAACTCATAGCATAGCTTCTATACAGCATTCTGGAGCCTGAAACAAACTGAAAGAGATCAAGGAAATACCTGCACCAGAGATTCCAGCTATTTCAAACTTTTTGTCAAAATCATTCAAAAAAAGTAAAAATGGAAAGTTAGTATCAGGATGGGAACTGATCTTCCTCAGAAATGACAAAATAAATGGCTGTTAATTCTTCCACGTAAGCTGGAAACAGTAGTGGCACTTCATATGGTGTATTTCTTTTGTGTTCACAGAGGATTTGGTTAAAATAGAAAACCTAGTTAAAAGGACACTGTTCTCTCTCTTTTGACTTACTATTGTGAGTTAAACTAGTTGAACAACAATATGAAACTCATGTAACTTTAATGTTACATTGTTTACTTGACAGGCTTGTAGCAGCGACACTGCTTGAGCTCCTAGAAAAAAAAATTTGTTTCATACCTTGAGGGTGCAAAGTCCCAGGGCAGCAGATGGCCCTATGATTATTATTTCCAACCTGTCTTACCTGACCATTCCTTCCCTGTATGAACAGCTGTTTCATTCACTTCAGTGCAGCCCAGCCCGATCGGCTATTTTTCTTCTGCCCTTTTCTTTGTACATAACATAAATCTCTTCTTTCCTTTGACCTGGCCTGCAGTTCCATCCACCTGTGCATGCCTTAAGCAATGTCAAACTCTTGCCAGATCCACTTCCCTTTTTCTAGATAAATTCTTTTGAAACTAAACTTTTTTTTTTTT